>JABFPB010001686.1:0-23807 GCA_022817645.1 Ceratoteleas bidentatus | reverse complement strand
GTTTATAGATGTCGTAACAGCGTGTTGTATAACTCAATTTTAAATGACTCACTGTATAAAGAAAAAGGGTTATCCCTTGTTTATATTAAATAATAATAATAATAACACACCTTACGTATAATAAACCTGTATCACGAACAACACCGGGACTTATCCTCTCTGTTCGTTGAATTAGAAAATAAATAAAACCTATTTATATAACCTCAAAACTACAAAAAAACCTAAGAAGATTTTTATTATTATACAAATGAAAGTCAATCTACTAATTTTTTGGGAAACTCTAATTCTGCACAAAATTTCGATCCAGATGGCGCATCAAAGCACCTCAATAAACTATTATTATCCTATCCCAGACTTCCGCAACTTCAACTCGCAGATGCTCAAATTCAAGCATGGCAAGGGCATCTCCGCGTTTAACGAGCGAACGGAGGAGTCTTCGGCGATGCAATACTTCCAGTTCTACGGCTACCTCTCGCAGCAGCAGAACATGATGCAGGACTACATCCGCACCAGCACGTACCAGCGCGCCATCCTGGGCAACCTGTCGGACTTCAAGGACAAGGTGGTGCTGGACGTGGGTGCGGGTTCCGGGATCCTGTCGTTCTTCGCGGTGCAGGCCGGCGCCAAGAGGGTCTACGCGGTCGAGGCCAGCAACATGGCGAACCACGCTGAGCAGCTCGTCGCGGCCAACAACCTGTCTAGCAAGATCATCGTCATCGCCGGCAAGATCGAGGAGATCGACATCCCCGAACCGGTCGACTGCATAGTCAGCGAGCCCATGGGGTACATGCTCTACAACGAACGCATGCTGGAGACGTACCTTCATGCGAAAAAGTGGCTCGTTCCTGGTAAGGATGTATGCCAAATCAACTAATCAAATCAAACTGCCAGGAATGTAGCAGGAGTCTCGTTTAAACCCAGTGAACCAGATTGTCCGAGAATGGGCAGATATTAGTCCAATGAAATTGAGTTCATTTTGTCAATTACTGGGTGTTCGTCCGCATTTTGGCTTCATAATTGACCAATGTTTGGCCAATATTTGGCTCAATATCGGGCAAAAATTGTGCAACTGTGTTACAGCTTCTAATGTAAGGTTCAGTTATTGACCCATTACTGACTAATATCGTTGGAGCGATGGAATTGGGTTAAAATTGAATCCCACGGTTGGTTCTCTGGGCATTCGTACATATGAAGCTTTGTATTCAAGCAATTTCCATAGTTTGGTTTGGAAGTTTTTGAACTTAAAGGAAAAGATTGAAGTTTTATTGCTTTAGTATACGATGTATCAACAAAAACAATTAAAAGAATGAAAGAAAAGAAAGAAAATATTGTCAATTATGTAAAAGAAGGAATCAAATGTGACTTGAAAAAGACTAACATTTAGCATATCTATCGGTTTTATTAGTGGAGATACTCTGTAGATGGGTAGAGGAGAAATTAAGTTAGGTTTTATAATAGATCTAATATGAGATCCTCTAGAAAAATAGAAGCAGGATCTAGGTGAGATCTAACGTAAGATCTGGTGTCAGTTGCTTTTGACATCATTCATAACCTGTCTCATTTAACTATCATAGCCTAAACTGTGCTTAGTCTATGATAGTTAAATGAGACAGGTTATGAATTCAAGATAAACTGTTTTAAAATGAAAATGTCTCAACTTTGAAACTAAACAGCAAGCGAATTAATTTTTCTTTAAATAGGAATAAGAAAAAAATGTTGAAATTACAAAAAAAAACGAAATTATTTATAAATTATATCTAAGCAATGCTTTTCATATAAAATATAGTTTTGTCCATGTAGAGGTCACTATTTGAATGAGCACTTTTGCCATATACTTTCTATTTTGGCATATTCTCTGATTTGTTTCTCATAAAAAAAGTTGTAATTATAGAATGTTATTTTGAAAACAAAAACCTTGGTGTGCAAATTTCTATTTGCGTCTACTTGTGGAAGGGTTGAATAATTTGGGATGCACCTGAAAGATTTTTTCATGAGATTAACGATCATACAGATTACAGTAGTTGTGCTAAAAATAGAACTGAAGGGACACATATTTATGGCCGAATGTCATTTTTAGAAATCGATCACAAACAACCTTTTTTGCTCAACTTTCTAATAATTGAAATTGTCAGTTTTTTGGATCCGCATTCCACAGTTAGTATAATCCAAATAGGATTTATCATCAGTACTCTTTCTTATTTATAAGATCTCAGTAGAATCTAAGACAGTTTGTTTTAATGGGAAGTATTTAAATATTATTGAATGTCTGGTTGAAAGGATTTTCTAGAATATTACACTACTGGATAGATATGTAATTATTAAAACACTTCGTTTATTTTCATTTGTTTCACTGAGAACAGATCGATAGTTACAATATACCGATAACTGAATTAATAAAAAATATTGATATCTTTGCAACCAGTAAAGGTTGAATTGTCAGTTTAGATGAAAATAAACGTTATTTCCGATATGTTTCCTTTCCATTTGTACTGCTATTGCCACATTGACACATCTAATTCAATCTCTCATGTAAATTCTTTTTTCATGTTATCCTAATAAATCTCCAATATAAAGTGGAGACATGTTCTCAAATAGAAAATAGTCAACCAAATCAATGCAATTAATCGAAAAGAAAAACAACCAACACGTAAAACAATTTTCAGGTGGCAAAATGTTCCCGTCCCGAGGAGACCTTCACATAGCGCCGTTTTCGGACGAGAATCTCTACATGGAACAATTTAACAAAGCCAACTTTTGGTACCAGACTTGTTTCCATGGCGTAGATCTGTCCGTAATGAGGAATAGCGCCGTCAAGGAGTACTTCAGACAACCCATCGTAGATACCTTCGACATTCGTATTTGCATGGCGAAATCCGTGCGACACATTGTCGACTTCCAAACAGCCGATGAGACTGACTTACATAAAATAGGTTTGACCTTACAGCATTTCGTCAAAACTGTAACGTTTCGACGTTTTACAGCCCTGGCTAATTCATCGAACGCTAACAAATAAACAAAATATTAAAATATTAACAATTAATTACCAACTCTTTAATTAAATTGTGAATTCCCGAAGATTGAAAAAGAAATACGTTGCTTTAAGCAAAATTAATTTTCATCGACACATGTGTCGGTTAAATTCACCCAAACTTCAGTACACCCACTTAGAATTTCTCTCTTCAATGTTTCAAAAGCTACAAAAAATTCGTCATCATCCCCTCTTTCAACTGAAGAAATAGACGTCGATTTTACCCCAAAATTCAGTACTCCCACTTAGAATTTCTCTCCAATGTTTCAAAAATTCAAAAAAAAAAAAAATTCTTCATCAACCCTCCCCTCTCTCAATTGCAGAAATAGACGTCGATTTTCACATATTAGAGAGCGGAACGTGCCACGGTTTGGCATTCTGGTTTGACGTAGCGTTCATCGGCTCGACGCAGCCAGTCTGGCTAAGCACCGCTCCGACGGAACCGCTCACACATTGGTACCAAGTGCGCTGCCTCCTCGAATACCCGCTGTTCTGTAAGAGTGGACAGCTGCTCGTGGGAAAAGTCATTTTGGTCGCGAACAAAAGGTTACATGTCAAATAAATAATCGATGATCGAAAATAGCTCTCGTTACTATCGCAATTATTCACGAACGCCTCTCGTTTATTATTAACGAACCGATTGACAAAAAGTTGAGGCGAGTTGACGTGAATAATTGCGCGTCGCGAAAATAGCGGGCGGAATTATTGAGGGGCGAAATATTGCAGGCAATCCTACGACGTGACGATCGATCTGAAGATCGAAGGCATCCAGGAAAGCAGTAGCAACACGTTAGACCTGAAGAATCCGTACTTCAGATACACGGGCGCGGCGGCGCAACCGCCGCCGGGGCTGAGCAACACTTCGCCGAGCGAAGCCTATTGGACGACGCTGGACGCACAGGGGGCGCGCCAGGCGGTCAACATGGTCAACGGCATGTCCGTCAACGGTTTGGGGGAGGTGTCCATGGATACCAGTGTAGCCGTCAATCCCACCAATTTGCTGGCTATCGGTCAGTTTGATGGTTTTACTGAGAGTAAGGCTGGAAAAAGTCGTACTTATGACCCAAATGTTGATTTTTGAAAAGATAGAAATGTTAGAAAAGATTTTAGAAAAGTTAGAAAAAGGTTTTCAGCTTAGTTGATAAAGCAATTTCTCTTTCACATCCGAAACACTGTAAAACTAATATCAGTGTGCTCAATACCATCCTGTTCAACAATAAATACCTCATACATTTGATCAATAATTACATTAAACAATGCATAAAACATATCTTACACAAAGAACCTCAACAGACTTCACCAGAACAAAATACGAAATCCATAGTCATTCCGTACCATGAAATTTCAAAGATCAATTAAACGCGTTAAAACCATTAAACATAAATGTCATCATCACAACGGAAAATAAACTCAATCACATAATCAGGAAAGGCAAAGACAAGCTGGAGAAAAATAGGCAACATAATGTAATTTACAAAATCACATGTAAAGATTGTGACAGTTGCTATATTGGACAAACAAAACGTGCTCTGGAAAAGAGTAAAAGAGCATAAGAATAATTACAAACTACCATCTGGCAAACACAACGCCATCACAGACCATATAAGCTTTAATAACACCAATGTTTACGTACATAATGACAGTCAACATTGAACTGATATTTGAAAAATCATTGATAGGGGGCAGGATCGTTGACGATGTGAATATAATCCGATCGAACGCCTATCAGATGAATTTCGCGCCGAGCCCAGATGTTTTCCAAGCGCCCTCTGGTGAGTACGAACGGACCTAGATAAAGGTGGATTTGAGTCGAGCGATTTCAGGTCGTTTCGCGGAGAAACTCGTCACTGCTGCAAAGTTTTGATAAGGGCCAATCTTGCGTTAGATAAACGCGAGATTGTTTTATCGTCAGCTGTGGGTATTTTTAGAGGGCTTATCGCGTGAATGAAAGTGGATGGAGTATCTAGAAGGATCGTCTGAGTCTTAATGATCTGTGAAATTTCAGGTTTTTTAGGGAAATCCTTACCTTTTTAATTGTTTATATTACTAAGATAAATTCGTTTATTTTCAGGAAAACCGAAGAACTGAATGCGAATTCAGTTCTTTTTTGCGAATTTCAGTTTAGCAAATGTACAGTTTTTTTAGAAATTTCAGCAATTGAACCTCCTTTTCTGAATGCAAACTTTCGCAAATATTATTGATAAATGTTTTATTTGGAGTAGATTTTTAACATATACCGATTTTCGGAATTTTTTCACCTGAAAAAAAAAATTCGCCTCCACCGAGTTTCGAACCCCCGACCTCGGGAGTTGAACTTGCCCTTGCATTAATGCCAGTCTCCCACCGCCCGACTCTTCCACCCCTCACACCTCCCGATGACCTCTAAAACTCCCCTCTCGTCTCCCAGGAAATCGGTGCGCACCGCGCATGCGTAGTCGCACACCCCCAATTTGCGCGTAACTCGCAACACCTCCCAAATGCCATGTCAAATTCTGCTCCTCGACCAGTCGAAATATGAAGGAAATGAAATGTAGAATAAAACAATATTTGGCTAATGAAATGAAAAGAAGTAATTTTTAAGCAAAGCTTTCATTTTTACCGGCAGTCGAATTTTTAGAGAAATTTAGCACGAAAATGAATTTGTTTACATAGAATTCGATGAACAAATTTCAAGAAAAAAAATAAGATAAGGGAATTTACAAGAAAAACTGAGATTAATTTTAGTCAGATCTTTCTGGAACATACAAACAAAATATATAAAATTAAGAAAAAAAACGAAAACAAACAGATTCTTAGAAAACGTAAACAACTCCAACCAAACAAATCGATGAAATGCAGAAACCAAGAAAATCGACAAAAAATGTGTTTAATTCACATTCCTATGGTTTCTTATTTTTTTATAAAAAATGTAATTAGTTATTTTTCACAATAACTGATGGATCTAGTTTTGGTTTTAAATTTAAAAGTTTCTTTTAATTTCGAAATTAGTTTCACAATGATCGATCAGTCAAATTTACAAATCAAACTGAAAAATATAAAATTCCCTAATTTCTAAACAATTTTCTTACAAATAGGAATTTATGGGAAATATACATTAGGCAATAGGAATACATTAGGAATCCCTTTATTAGGAATATAGTGGGAATATATTTCCTATATAGTCAATATATTCCTACCTAATACATACCTAGTAAACCAAAAATTTGTTTGATCCTAAATTGGGCAATAATTGGGAAAAAACAACCAATATTTGGGCAATCTGCTTTGGACAATTATTGGTCATTTTTAGGACAATGTGGTTCACTGGGTATTGCAAAATTTAGAATATAAAAAATTCATTGGGAAAAGTATTGGGAATATATATTTCCTATTGGAACTCCCATTATCCATTGGTGGCGCTGTAAATAAAAATGGCGGACATAAAGCAGATTCTCATTTTAAACGATAAATTATTGAAAATAAAATAAATTTCACAACAAGCAGATTTTTTACGTTATAATGTAGCCCGTTCTAGTTGAAAATAAAGTATAAAGTGTTTTTATGAAAATAATTACTGTCAATTTGCTTTACATCGGCCATTTTTCGTAGTTTCATGAAAATCTGCTAGGTTCCCCCCCTTATGGGCAATAAGTTCCTTTCTGCTTTTACTGGAAAAGCATACATTTAATGTATTGTAAAAGTTGGAAATATATTCCCAATATGTTGCAAGAATTAAAAATAGATTCCCAATACATATTAAGCGATCATCGACGACAGCGCCAGTTTCGTGGAGAAAACTGTAATGATCCATAAAACCGAACTTGTTTTACTTTTCAAAATTTTAAAATTCTATAAATTTTCTAATCAAATTTATCTTGATTCAATTTCAGTATATCATTCTTAACTCATTCAAATATAAAGAAACGCTAAACTTGATATATTTTAAGAAGGTTCCAGCACGATCTGTTGTATTACGACATTTTACATAAAAAGAATCAATATTAAACCAAATTAAATGAAACGAAAAGTGGAAATTATATTGAATTCTGGAAACCTCTTATAATTAGGACTGTCAGAGTTTTTCGGAATTTTTCGGAATTTTAAGAGATTTTCAAAAATTTGATTTCTGCAAGGAATACCATAATATATATCAAATTAGAGAGTTACATCTACCCACAAACTGAAAAATATACTCATTTGTAAAATGAAAATTGCGAAATTTGCAATTGCACTCTAAGAAAGACCGTTTAACCATAATGCGATTCGTTTGCCGTTAAACGATTTCCGTTACAATATTTCGCCAAAATGATTTCGTTTAACCGTGAAACGGAAATGATAAAATATGCACTTCCGTTTTACGGTTAAATGGAATCCGCTTAGATTTGAACCGTTTTCATTTAACGGTAAAGCAATTAGTGTTTTCGTCATAACCATCGTCAACCCTAAACTCAAAGTCTGCAGAGAGTAAAATCCACTTTTTTTTCCTTAAATCAGGGAAAAATTAATACAAAATGAATATAAAAAATGTTTCATCCAAAAAGTCTATGCTCGTTGTACCATGGTACACGGGTTACATGTAAGTTCTTCCATTTTTGCATTGCGGAATGCATGGACTTAATTTTCAGCCTCAACATCTTTCAGTCTGAAACAGTACGACTTTTAAACCAGGGCGACTTTTCATATATATCTTCTTCGTCACGCGGCGTCGAAAACGCAATCTCCGACACTAGGGCATTTCGGAAAATTGCGTTTTTCCATTCCTTGTGACAAAAAATATCGTTTCCACCACGGCCTATGAAACGAAAAACCCATTTTTCGTTCCCATGTGACAAAACATCGTCTGCACCGTGGCCGAAACGATAATTCCAAGGACTTCCCTTTTCATCGCCCTTGGTACAAAATATCCTATCCAAAATTGTCCAAGCCGAAACAGTACGACTTTTAAACCAGGGCGACTTTTCCAGAACCCCCCCCCCCTTGATCAAACCGGCCACCCTCCCGCGAATTGCGCCGAACTGGCTCGGGCGCGAAATAGCGCGATCGATCGGCCAACCGATGTGCTCAGGCCGGTTAGTAGCGCGGCGGTCGCGCATGCGCGCCGATTTCGATTCGCCGCCGGGCGCCCGGCTCGGGGTGAGATCGCGCCCGGCGCCAATGCGGAGGCCGCGGCTGCGTCGCGCGCGCTCCCGCCCCGCCGCCCCTCGCCTCTCGACCAATCCGATTCGGGCGATCTCCGGGCCGACTCGGCGCGGCGCCGCTGGCGATCGGTCGATAGTCGCGCGCCCAGCGAGCCCAACGACGCCCGAGCGACGCTCCGCCGAGACGCCACGCCGCCCGGACGCAGCGGCGCCGAGAGCAAGCCACCGCGAGAACAGTCCCGGGCGCGAGCGCCCCGGAAGCACAAGTACGGTATTCGCAGTTTTAGCCGCGAAACGACGCGGTTTGGGTTATGTTTTGCTGGGGAGGGGAGGCAGGGAGGGGAGGGGGTTGCGTTGCGGGGGCAGCCGGGTTTTGGCTTTCGGGGTTGATCGGTTTTTGGAATTGGGGGAGAGACTGGCAAATTTTAGTGATGGGGATTTTGATACCGATGTTTTAGTCAGTGTGGGGTTTAAGGTAGTTCTCGTGTGAAGGGCCGTGTATTTGGGGTGCCAAGTGAAGATGTGGTCATATTAATTTAATAATGTTTTATTGTTTCTTCAGAGTAGTTGGATTGTTTCTTGGTGTAATAAATGTGAATTGTCCTGTTAATTGAATACGAAAATGGAAAGGGACATTTTTTGCCAATAAATGGTACTTTGTGTAATTTTGGAATTTTAATGATTTATGTCAACAATGTCATGTTTTATAGTCAAATTTGAAATCGCTTTTCAGATGTTATAACCAACATTACAATAGTTGTTTATTATTTATGAATAATGAGAAACAAAAAATGAGAATTTTATAAAAGTTTAAAGTAAGGGTTCTTGGAGTATTACAATTTAATTTGCCAAATTTTCAAGCGATTCAACTTCGCAAATCCAGATATTCGATGTTAAAATTTCATTAAAACACATGGATAGTATCACTATATATATCATTTTTCAGCAATTTTAGCATCTAATATCTCGGCTTCTAAGTAGTCAAAATGCTTGGGAATACAGCAAAAGAAATAAAGGGAACAGGCAAGTGAAAAATAATGAATGAAAAAAATGGGAAAAAAGTGTTATTACATTTTTGGATGCTTTGAAATGTCCTCTTTCAGGGGGTGTTTTTGTTTCTTTGAAACGACTAAAAGCTGATGAAATTAATAAAAATGTGTTTATTATTGTACAGTTTATAATATGAAGGATTAACTTTAAGCCTGTTTTCCTGGAAAACTTTATGTTTGGCTTTTTTATAGCTTCATAATGTTCCTGGGTGCCCAATTTTTATTGGATTTACTTGGTTTTTTGTGAACTTTATTTGAAATTTATTTATCTGTGAATTGTCTAGACAAATTTCGATTAATCGCATTTATTATAAAGTTATGGACAATAGAGTAAAAAAATCCAGGAAAAAGACAATTCTAAAAGGGGTTTCTAAACTATGTGGTGAAACCCAATGTCTTCACTATTACCACCCAAAAAATTATGTGGTGATATACAATAAAAAATGACAAAAATAGCAATTTAACTTGCATATCCCCTTAAGGTGGAAAATGCACAATGGGATGTGGATTAGTTAGATGTTTAATTTGAAAATAATTTCCATTTTTCTCATGTGTCTTAAAATATAGGATGCTTTAATAATTAAAAACAATTTATGCCTCTTTATATACAGAAAAACTAATTGTTTACGACGGGAAAGATTGTACTTAATTTCTATATGATTTTTAGCCTAAGAAATGTTTATATTTAGCAGATAATCCAAAACTACAGAGATTTATTATTAAAATATTTGGTAAATCTAGTTAAAGTAAAGAAGAGATATCCATAATTTCTAGACCATGAGATATTTGAATAATTTGATACAAGTGACTATCATTCAAATTCAATAAGGAAAATGCTAATACAATTCGCATTTGATTATTTGCTAAAAAAATTTATTGGGCTAAAAGTCACGGGGAAATAAGATTCAGTATTTGATACAATATTTGACTTTGAATAAATTATTAATTTTTTCTATGTATAATGTGACAAACTGTGTTAAATGATCAAAATATCCTACATTTGAAGAAAAGTTGAGAAAAACACATGCATCAGAATGTATTAACAACTTGTTTTCACTTTACACATGGTAACTATAAGATTTAATGTTAAATAAATATTAAATTTCTCATTATTGTTAATTTGGGAAATAACACATTTTTTATTCAATTAAACTTTTTCGATGATTATTACACTTTTCATTTTAGTAAGTTTTTATTAATTGAATCATGTTTTGAAATTCATCGAAATGAAAATAGTAAACCCAAAAACTTTTTCAGGAAAAGTTCTTAAGGAAAATTAGAGTTTCGGAAATTAGGATTTAAAAAAAATCTATTTTGCTTTTGTTTACAAAATCAATATCCAAATAAAGTTGCAAATATCCCTACATTCTGAAATTGGACGAATTTTGGGTTTTTCCTTCAGGAACCAATACTAAGTTTCATTAGAATTGAAATCTTCCGTGTTTATTTTCGTTTTATTGTTTTTGAAATTTCATTCATTACAGTAAAGAGTTGTTTAGATTTATGTTACGTTAGTAGTGAGATTTGTCACCCTTTTTTGATTCAGCGTAATAAAGCTGTTTATTTTGTTTTTATTGCCAGCTTTATTTATGTTTTTGCCTGTTTTTGTATCAGTCACTTTTTCATGTCTCTTTTGTTCAAACATTTCAATCTCATTTTAAAAGTTACTAATACCTGTTTCAATTCATTCAATTCAGCTTCAGTGGATTTATAGGTATATTTGCAGTGAGTTTTTGCTACTTTAATTATGGAATAATAGCTGGAAATTATTATTTTGAATAACTGAAATTTTATTGAAAATATGTGCAATACTCGCTTATCTGTAATATACCTACATTGTACTAAAATAATGTATAAAATGTTCTCATAATAGTTATCCTGGGATATACATGCAACCTTTCAATACGTCATCCTATCACTTTTGTTATCTATATCTATATTGTAAATTAACTGCCTCTTACATAAATAAACAAGGAAAAATAAACAAACAATAACCACAATCGATTTGACAACATAAACAAAAAACGACAATAAATCAATTATAAGGTTTGATTAATAACACAATTTTTTCATTTTTTTCTATTTTTATAAATAATCTTTAAATAAACATCCACTTTTTCCATAAAAGATCTTTCAAAAGTGTAGAAGGGGTATCATCCCCCCTATTATTATTTTCCTTTTTTTCACCCTTCTTTTCTCCCCTTTTTATAATATATGGTTTTTGCCACTTTTTGTTGTGTTTATTTTCCCTGGGCTGCCGATAGTGACGTCGATCGCTCGACCGAACTGCACTTTTGCTGTCTTTTTCTCTCCAACACACATATTTTATAATACTCATCGATAACGCCACAATTTTCGAAATTCTCGAATTTCGTTACAGTTTCATCACTTTTCGTGCATTTCGTTCGGCTGATAAGATATGAATAAATTTTTGGGGGATTAAGACTAATGAGACGAAATTTGTATGTGGCAATTAGAAGAATGGAGGTATCAATTTTTCCACTTGAATCATTTTTGGGCGTAGATAGAAAATGATGGAAAATATTTTTTCGGGATGAAGACATTAAATTTTAATTGGTTAAAATTTAAAAACGTTTAATAAACGTTTATAAAACGTTTTCTTGCTATTAAACGTTTAACAAACATTTATAAAACGTTTGAAGGTTTGTGCATCGTTATGTAAGAAATAATTTGTTTAAATCAAAACATTTTTGGAAAAAATTGGTCAGAAAATACGTTGAAAGTAAATGGTCACAACTGTTTTCGTATAACCGAAAAGTCGCGTTTTATAATACGTACGTCGGTCGGGCACCTTTCGGCGCGCGTATCGCGCGAGTCTCTTATCGGGACATCGAATTTATCGTCGCCTCGGCCGGTCTATTCTAAGAGCGATTAATTGCATTTTAAGCTGATTCGGAAGAATCGCTATTTTCGATGTTGACCTTGAGCAAATCACGTAAAAAATTGTTCATTTTAGAATAAAAAAGGTATTTTCCATCAGTTCAATCCATTTGCATCGAATGTATTTGAATTTGTTCAAATTAAATTTCAGAAATTCAAATTTTAATTGCAATTGAATAGCTGAAGTCAAATAGTTAAAATGGAAAATTGAATTAAAAATTAAATATTTGATTCTAAATCGAACAGTAGGAAGCAAGTACAACATTCGACTGAATTGCATATTCAAGTATTTACTAGTGATTTACAAAGGTCTTTGCTTAAGTCCAGTAAACCACTTAAGTGGATTTGTTACCTTAAATGCAATTCATGAAATGGCATACTCGCGAGAGCGAGTGATCGCCATCATTGTGATTGTTTGGGTCTTTGACCTTGCATCTTTTCAATTTCATTCTCTAATTCAACAAAGTATGCTGGAAAAAGTAATACATATAAATACAATCGAAAATCAGGATTCCCTTTTAATCAACTAGCATTTAACAATGCTAGTGGATTAAAAAAAAAACAAAAAAACAATTTAGTCGCTGATAAAAAATTGTCCAATTTTCATATCGATACTAAAGTTCTTAGGGACCGTCCATAAAATACGTTCGCTTTTCATATACATGCGTCTCTGTTTACCTATGGTAAAAGTATATATTTTCATTCTGCTTACACAGCAAACGTACTTTATGAATGATCCCTTAGGCTTTCAACAAAATAGTTATTTTTAATAGTTGAACATTTGAGATGTTATTGAGATTTAAATTCCTAAAAATAAAATGCATTTAAATAAGAAATAAGAGCCAATTTCAATTTAATGTACAATAAAATGTAATGTAACATTTTTACACGAAATTCAAATTCAAAAAACCAGATGCTTCGCGCCAAAACTGAATTTCAATTTAATTTACATATTTAAAATATAATAGTAATAATATCAATTCAAAATACGAGATGTTTCGCGCCAAAACCTTTCAGGCGCTGAAAATCAATAATCGCGGTCCCGATTTCGGCTGCGAATCGGAAGTCGAAACGACGCGTCAGCGGGCTGCTCGGACGGGGGACGCGCGCGGGGTATTTTAAGAAACCGATCGATGCCCGCGCGGTCAATTATTCAGTCGGTTTAATTGGGTTTTTGGCCGTTCGCGTGGCCGCGCGGCGCACTTTTTCCCGCACCGGCGCGTTTCCGACGCTTTTTCCGCGCGACCGCACTCTCCTGGAGCCATTTTTTTTTCGCCGCACGCCTTCCCACGAGATCGACGGAGAACACGTGGATTTGTTTATTTGTTTTGCCTCGGTTGTCGATAGATCGTTTTCCAGTTGTTTGTTTATTTTTCTCCCCTTCGTTTACATTGTCTGTTTACTTAATCAACCACACCCGACGGATGACTAAACACATTCACAAATCTGTGCGAACTGCTTCAAACATGTTTGAACATGTTTGGACAAGTTTAAACTTGTTCGAACAGGTCTGGACAAGTTTAAACATGTTTGAACATCATTAAACCGGTTTGAACACGTTTGAGACACTTTAGACTTTAAACATATTTAAACTTTAAAGATATTTTTAATCTTTAAACATATTTGAACAATATTACACATGTTTCAACATGTTTGGACAACTTGAAACATGTTCGAACAGGTCTGGACAAGTTTACGCATGTTTGAACATCATTAAACCGGTTTGAACAAGTTTGAGAAACTCTGGACTTTAAACATATTTAAACTTTAAACATATTTTCAAACTTTAAACTTATTTGAACAACATTAAACATGTTTGAACATGTTTGGGCAACTTTAAACATATTCGAACAAGTTTGGACCACTTTAAACATGTTTGTACAACTTGAATCATATTCGAACAACTCCATAATGTAAGGTTTAGTAATTTGGTGTACCAACTTACTAAATTACCAGAAGTAAACGCCGATCCGATCAACCCCCCCAATTCTAAAACCTCGGTGAAAAGCCAGGAAACCCAAGCAGGAAGGCCCCATAAAGTAACCCCATAAACTTGTCCCCTAACAGACGAAACTAGTCATTCGGACCTAAGATGAGCGCCCGGCGCGACAGCATGTCCGCCAAGTTGGAGGACATCGAGATGAAGCAGGAGATGGAGGTGGAGGAGGACTGCTTCCTGGAGGAGGGCCTGGCGCAGGCCTCATCGACGCCCGGCAGGGTGCGCTCGCACGCGCGCAGCTTGCGCGCCATGGCGAACCCGAGCGCCGTCTGGGCGCACTTCGATTTGTGCGTCAACGACCCGTTGCGCGCGCAGTGCCGGATTTGCGGCGCTGTGGTGGTGCGCGGTGGCGCGAACCCGCGCCAGTGCGGCACCACCAACCTGCACCGTCACCTGCGAGTGCACCATGGCGGTAGGCTCATTGGCAAAATTTATCATGGTAATTGAACGTTGTCTGCAAACAATAGATAAGCCGTTGGACGGTGGCGCCATCTCGCGGGCAGAGTGGCGCCACCTGGGATGTGGGGATGCCGAGGGCTGGCGTCATCTAGAGTTAGTTATGTGTCATTTAGGAAGTTAGGAATGGCGCCATCTGTCTAGGAATGAGACCTTCGAGTTTGTTTAGGTTTTGGCCACGTAAATTTCCATTTCAGATCACTGCGTGCCATTTAGAATGAGTAAAGTTTTGGAAGTAAGAGTAAATGAGATATGGGAGGTGGCGCCATCTAGGGTTAGCAAAATATAGGACGAGATAGAGGTTAACGAAATTCTACTCAGACTATCCTTGCCCAAGTAGTGTAACCTGGCCTAAAGTCAGGAAAATAGCAAAACTTTGAAGCAGTGTCAAAACTTCGCGAAATAGATTAAGACCCACACCACCTCCAAAGGTGAACAATCCAGTGACTTAGACCCAAATTTCAGTGCTCCCCACCCAGCCCAAAGACGGCTCCATGAAGACCATCAAGGTGGCAGCACAGTCGTTTATGCGCCAGATGAGGAATATTGCTCAGTCGCCCCAGCAGAGCTCACAGCAGTCGTCACAGCAACGTCAACCAAAGACTCTAGTACTCAAGACGATACCACTGAAGGTCAAACAGGTCGCTCCCACGACCATCCGCATGCCTTCTAGGCAACTCGGACAGTCTTCGCAGATGCCTCAAATCACTTCTCACAATGCCACACCGCAACAACCGACAGAGGTCACTTATCGAATCTACGATCCTCCTTAATTATTTTTGAGACTTTTGGACCAAATCTCTTTATCTTCCTGAATTTAGGAATCATAAATCCCTTAATTTAAAGAAATTATAAATCCTTAATTGTAGTATTTATAGTCCCTTAACTTGAAGGATTTATGAACAACTGAAGTTCCAAACCTAATGACTTAGACCTATATATAAATTTAAATATAAAAATGGTCTTTCAGGTCTGCCTAAGGTGGAACAGTTACCACAGTAACATGCAGAACAGCTTTCCATCGCTGCTGGATTCCGAGGAGTTTGTGGACGTGACCCTGGCCTGTGAGGGTCGATCTCTAAAGTGCCATAAGATGATTTTGTCGTCTTGCAGCGACTACCTCGCAACGCTGCTGCGTGAGAACCCGTGCCAGCACCCGATCATCCTGATGAAGGACCTCAAGTTCTGGGAGGTCGAGGCTCTAGTCAAGTTTATGTACAGGGGCGAGGTAAACGTCGCCCACGACAAGCTCCCCCAGCTTTTGAACGCTGCAGAGGCGTTGCAGGTCAAGGGTCTTGCTGGACCTAGTCCTTCTCAGGTTGGCAACCATTTTATTTTCTAAACTACCCCATCTGCATGTTGATACATTTGGTAGCAAGCTTTAATATTAAATTAGTGGTATTCGAACTTCCTAGCATGTGATGCTTAGTGTACCACATACACAATGTGATCATTATGTGGTATCCACTATGTGGCACATAGTATGTGGTACCTAGTGTACTACTTACAATGTGATATGTGTTATGTGGTATCCATTGTGTGGTACATAGCATGTGGGACATGTTATACCACATACACAATGCGATATATACTATGAGGTTTCCACTATGTGGCACATAGTACGTTACCTATTATACCACTTTCACAATGCGGTATGACTATACATAGTATGTATACATACACAATGCAGTATGTACTAGGTAGTATTCATTACGTGGCCTATAGTATGTGGTACTAGAGTGGACCTTATTTTGGCAAAGTTCGAAACTTGTGATTCACGGATCAAAAGTCACCTCTAAATCACAAAAATAAACGTTATTTTTTATCGACAAAATCATGATAAATTGAAATCCTAAAAATTTGAGCTCGATATTTAAAAAAACGTTTACCGCAAGCGCATTAATGATTTATTTGTGGTTTAATTTTAAAATTCTTGGTTAGTTTCGATTTTTCGAAAAAATTTTCACAAATCCCTAAAACAATAATTTTTTCTATTATACTGTTAATGTTTTATATAAAATCAATACGTTGACAGCTTTATTAACAGCTGTCATGGGTCGAAAGTCAATTTTGACATCAGATTCGTATTCAGTGTACACGAAAACCCTTATAAACATCAATCCAAGAGACATATAATGGAATATTCTATTGTTAGTCCATGGAAACTCTAAGGGTGATGAAAACCCACGTTAAATGCTATTTAAACTTCAGCTGCCATGGGTGGTTTCATTTAATCCAATTTTGCTCTTTTTAGCGTTAAAACAAATGTTTTCGACAGGAAAACTGATCTAGGGGTTGCACGTTTTTCCAAAGGAAACTTGCCAAAATAAGGACCACCCTAATACACAATTCATATACGTTTTATGATTTACCCCATTTGGTATATCCTATCTGGCATGCCCTAAGAGCTGAGTATACAAGTAACGTTACCGAGTTACTTGTATACACCACATGATACATCGATGATGCCAAAGAAGAACCCCACTATTCAAATTGCTCGAGGAAAACCCCTGATGTTTAGAATGTTGGATAAAGAACCCTAACATCAGGATAATCATATCATTGCCTGGATGAAAGAAGGTTCCATTTCAGAAAAGACTCGGAGAAGGTTCCATTTCAGCTCATCTAAATCAATGGTCCAAAATGGCACTGTCAGATTCCCGGGAATCTGAACATTGACTTCCTCCTTCGGCATCATCGATAGCATGCTGGGTCATGTGGTCTATATATCAGATACCCCATCGCTAGGAACCACCCCCCGAATCCCCCTAAAAAAGCAACTTCTTGCAGCCTCGAGCGCCGATCCTGCAGCCCCTCCCCCGTTCGACCGAAACCAAAGACGGCGCCACCAAGGCGTCGACCTCAAGCGCGTCCGCGCCCTCTAGTCCGAAGCGCGGTCACAAGCGACCCAGCTCCGAGTCCGAGTCCGGCGCGTTCACCAAGATCCGCCTGCAGCCCCCCCGTTCCCCCGGCTCCCCCAACCCCACCGTCAAGTCCGAGCCCCTAGACATCCCCTTGAGTCCCACCGAGCTCTTCCCCGGGGAGGACCAGCACGGGGAGGACGGCTCGGACCCGGCGTCCAACTTCGACGGCATGATGAACGTGCACGACGACGACGACCCGGGCGGGGACGACGAGCGGGACCGCGACGACCTCGCCTTCTGCGAGATGAGCGGCCCCGCGGACATGAACGACTCGGAGGACCAGATGGAGTTCGTGCCGACGGACTTCCTAGACCAGGAGCAGGACATCGTCGAGGAGCAAGACGCGAACGGGAGTGATTTGGAGGACGTTAAGAGTAAGATAGATGAGAGGGAGGTGGATGATGATGATGATGAGGAGGAGGAAGAGGAGGAGGAGGAGGAGGAGGGGCTGAGGCTGGGGGAGGGATTGAGGCTGGGGGAAGGGCGGAGCGAGGGAGGGGAGAGGGAGAAGGACACTAAAAGTGGGGTCAAAGAGAAAGTACTGACCTTGAAGAAGGAGAAAAGGCCGGCGTAGAGAACTTAGGGGAGGGAGAAGAGTGGGGAGGAGCAGAGGGGATTGGATGGTGGGGGGCTCCGGGGACTGGAAGAAGTGGGGAGTGGGCGGAGCCTATCAGATATACAAAAACAACGTTTAAGCCTAAAATTATCTGGATCTCTCGAGGGAGCCTGCCTAAAATCAACTGCTGAATGGTAAGTCCAATTGCTTGAATCGATAAAATTACGCGACAATTCCACCATCCAATCTTCTCGGCCTTCGAACTGATCGAAGGTGGCGCTGCCGTCTTCTCCCCGGCAATGCTGGATGCTTCGGGAAAAGTATTTCGTTATGGTTTGCAACGAAACCAAGGTCCTTGATTCATTTTCCAGGAAATTCGGCTTATTCCAACCCAATCTCGTCAATTAACGACACGGTCCTCTTCGAATCGGATAATCGAAGAAGCATAACGAAATACCGTTCTCCCCCGTGTTTCGCGGTGTCAATTTTGTACACTTTCGTTGTTGCGGCGTTCTAGGACCGAAACCAATGGAATTCCTTAGTTCTTAATTCTACCGTTCGTCCGATTCGGGTCTTTTCGTTACTGTTTTGCGTTTCGCGGGCTTACCGCAGGGTGGCTCCACTAGTCACTTGTACCCTTTCAAGTCATCATTGCGACAAGCTGTACATAGGACAACGAGCGTACTTGACTTATTTATTTATTGTCGTTAGTTTTAAAGGCGGTTGTTTTTTATCGTAGCGATCAAGCATTGTGTACCATGTGACTGTGTGTGGCTGCAATTCGGCTTGGTCAAACATTCGCGACTATCCCTCGTTTCCGACGAGCGGACGGAGGAGAGATTATTGTAAAATTCAGATATAACTGCATTGTTAATCAAATGTTATATATATACATACGACACTCACACACAAACACACACGTGCATCCATAAGTTATATACGAGATGAGGAACGTACTTTAATCGACATCTAACGTTAAGCGTACCGATACTTCTTAAATGCCGCTATAAACCGGGCGTAGCTGTAAAAACGATCTGCGTAAACCAAACAAATCTCTTGACGGTTTCTCCGACGACTATTTTTGATGATACTCTATTCTAGGGGAATGTACAAATTCGTCTCTCGTTGATCTTAGACACGTGTAGTTTTATCACGGTTTTGTGCGAGTCGGTTCCGACTGGCGGAACTCGAGCGAATTTCGACCGAGTCGCGAAGCACTCGCGCGCCATCTATTTAAGTCGAATGTCAAAGTCATTGCGTGATACCTTAATGCCGTTTCATGGTTACGCGATAGTTGATTACAAATGTATTCGAATGATTCTGTGTAACGGTTGCGATTGTGGCATGGATATTGCGTGATTTGAGTGCAAATTGCGGGTCACGAGGGGTCTCGAGGTTGCGCGCGCAACCGCGAGATATCGGCTCGGCGGAGGCAATGGCGGTTGTGCGGATCTGCGCTGTATGAGGTGACGCGACTTGCACAAAGTAAACGTATTAACGTATCCATCGCATTAATACGTACTTATAGGTTACGATCCCGTCGGCCGCCGCGATTCCGTCGGCGGCGCGACATATACGTGTACATTTCGAATGTGAAATTGATTTTTGAAAATAAATATATGATCAAGTAGGGCTTGTTGAATTTTTCGGGGTGATCGAGCGGTGAAGTAAGACAGAATTCTTAGGAGCTTCCGGGAATTGTCGACAGGAATTTCAGGGAAAGTCGAGGAATTCGTGGAAGGTTCAAGGAATTCCCCCCTCCCCCATAAGAAATAGAATAAAATTACACTTGAGGAGTATTCATCCAAGTATATTCTCCGAAATACAAAGAAGTGATACTTAACAGTGAGAAATTGAATCAGGATCCTTAATCCTAAACTTAACATTTAGCATCACACAGTAGCAGTAGTAATCTCGAAAAAGCATTGATTCAGCTAAAGACATCCTGAAAGGGGAAAGCCGCTTCGTCCGGGTTGAGAAGGTCGGCCAAAAAGCAGGCTGTCCCAGCCAGTCCCTCGTAAAGGGAGTAGGGGCAGTCCGGCGTCCTTGCCCCTTTCAGGAACGTCTCCGTGGTCATAAATTGGGCGAATTTGTTGGCGCGTTGGAGGTGCAGTTTGTCGGAAGTGAGTCTGTAGAGCAGCAGGAAAACGTAGCCACTTCCGGCGACCCCGTGGCAGATGCCGGGACCCTTTTTTAGCAGACCTTGCAGCCAGATCAGCTCCCCACTTTTCAGGCAGGAGGTGAGGTAGCGCTGGTCCTTCCAGCGGAGGTACGCTGCTGCCATCAGGTAAACCACCCCGGGAGCGCCGTGACACCAGTGCACCAGTTCGTCTCGGTCCAACTCGTCCATGGCACAGGGGAAGTTGCCTTCTTTGGTCTGGATTGTGAGAAAGTAGTCTACCGAGGCTCTGACGAGTCTTTCAGTGTCTGGTCGGCTATCCAGAAAGTCTGGGATCTGGAACGGTTCATTTTTTAGTTTGCACTGAGACAGAGATTCCTAGAAGAGATTACTAGAAGGTCGATCCTAAAAAGACTTCGACGAACTTCTTCGAAGTTTCCAAGAAACTTCGAGGGAATCTCGCGAAATTTCAGAAAGAAATTTACGAAAGCTTCCAAGAAATTTCGTGGTAACTCCAAGGAAGAAAGATGAGATTCCTTGGTTTTGAAAAACCAAGAAACTTGGTTTTGAAAAACTAAGAAACTTGGTTTTTCAATCCTTGAAGGCTTCCAAGAGTTTCCGAAGAAATTCTTGGAAACTTTCAAGAATTTTTGTAGTAAATTCTTGGAAGCTTGCAAGAAATGTCTTCGCGTGGCATTGAAGGTGTTTTCGAAAAATGTTTTCAATAATCAAGAAGGAAAGTTAGAGGTTCGACGATGGTCGGACAACAAGGTAATCACATCAAGGTGGTCGCATTCACCTGAATCAAAACCTGCAGGATCGCCGAGACACCGTGAGCAGCGCCCAGGTACTCCGTGTCGTAATAGGCGTACATCAGAGGACAGGGGCTCCTTCTGCGTTTCGCGTAGTCCTGACCGGACTCGACGATGACCTCTCCTAGGGAGTGCATCACTTGCCTTGGGATGACCTCTTTTTTGAACTGCTTGTTCAGCCAGAGAGCTCCGAACAGGTATCCGGCTCGACCGACGAAGAACTCGTCCGAGCCATAGTCGTGGTAGTTAGGTTTCTTCAATGGTTCAGCCAAGGCAAGGTAGCGCTTGATTTGTGCCTTGGCGAGGTCTTCGTCACCAGAAGCAGCAGCTGCTACGGCGGTAACTGCGTATATTCCTGAGTCTCCTGTGGAATTAATACGAAATTCGTTGATAGTTTCTGGAATTTCTTCGAACATTTTTGGAAGTTTCCAAGAATTTCCTCGACAATTCTCAGAAGTTTCCAAGAATTCCCTCGAAAATTCGCGGAAGCTTCCACAAATTCCGTCGAGAATTATCGAAAGCTTCCAAAAATTTCCTCGAAAATTCGCAGAAGCTTCCAAGAATTTTGTCGATACATCTTGGAATTCTTTCGACAATTCTCGGAAGTTTCCAAGAATTCCCTCGACAATTCTCGGAAGCTTCCAAGAATTTCCTCGAAAACTCTTGGAAGCTTCCAAGAATTTCATCGACATTTTTTAATTGCAGTATCTCTTGAAAAAAATTGTATTCTTATTTCGCAAATCCGAACCAAGTAGAAAAGCGGGATCCGCTCGATGACTGCGCCGGTCCACGTGGTGCCGGGATTCCCTCAGGTACTGGTGCGCGAGACCCAAAAGGTCGTGCCCGGTCGATAAGGCAGGAACTCGTTGGCTCAGGTGCAGGAAGGCGTACGCGATGCCGACGGAACCGACGTACAAGCCACCGTCCAGGGTCGCGTACTCCGGGGGCACGTTCGTCACGATCCTCTCGACCACTCCTCGGAGATGCGTGAGCACCAGGTCCCGAGACGCGTTCTGGTCGAACGGGGCCGGGTCCCCGGTAACGGCGTAAGGGTTGGCGAAATGGCGCGACATCCTCTGCGTGATGCCTCGGACTTTTGGGACGCTCTTCCCGAGGGTTAGGGTGTGGATTATGCCGCGCATTAAGGCGTACTTCCAATTCCGCAATTCATGACGATCGATTGTTTCCGCGATGACGTTTTCGGGGTCGTATGACGAGGGATTATTTTATGAGATTTCGAGGGTGTATATATTTCAAAGTCATTTAACAAATATTTATGCAAGATTATCAACAAATGAAGAAAAAAACGAGAATGAAAAAAAGAATGAAAAAATATGTTAAATATTAAAAATAATATAATAATTTAATAGTTAAAATTTAATATTAAATTTAATTTCATATGAAAAATAATATTAGATTTAACAGAAAATATTTACAATCGATTTATTAGATAAAAATGCAGTATTAAAGAAACTAATTTGAAATGAAGTGGAATGTAAGAATCACTGAGTCACTATAAAAATCGAGTTTTATTTTTGGTCATACAAATTCCACGCACATTTCAACATTCTGACTTGCATATTAAATATTACAACTTAATTATTAATTTTGATAAGTGTGAATCCCTAGAAACAGCGGTGTACGTTACCATAACTGCGATCGTAGGCATGCATTTACATTTAACAACATTTACATGCGCGATACAAAATAATTCATGAGTAACATATTTATCTTAAACAGCAGCAGCTTATACATCTCATTGTTCAATCTCAAATTATTTTCCCATCGACATTAAATGTCAATGAAAAAATAATTCCAAACTTTAACTATTCGACCCACAAACACCTCTAAGAAAATAAAAGCTTATAACATAAAATTTGTAATAAATTGTAATGTAACAAACGAAAAATATTAAAGAACAAAAAGGAAATACTTTCACCAAACTGCTTTTCATCAAGTAAATCTATTCCCTGGGAATTTTCTGGTGCACTATTATTCGTATATTTAATTTATTCTACCTAAAATCTCAGACTCTGTTAACAGACTTAGAGTTGACACAAAACAATTAAGATTCGTATGAAAATAAGATTTTTTACGTACATGATTAGAAAAACGTTTTTATAAGCTAATTTACACATTTAATATTTTTCTACGCCCACAAGATATGTTGCCAATCACAATTTGTTTATTATATTCAAAAATTTAATTGTATCAAAAACTAATTTCGACAATTTAACGTCAACATTTTGCCGCTATAAATGATTTTTCAATGTTATCAGTCTTTAATCATTAATTCATCAGTTTTATATCATTATTAGTATTAAATGAACTAATTACATTTTTTATGTGTTTCGATTAACGATTCTGTAGTAATGAGGCATCTGACGAACCGACGTATTGATCTAAATTTACGAGGTTAATCTCCTGTCATTTTTCCACAATTGCAATAATTCTAATAAATTGAGATATATTACTGCTTTAGTCACGGAGTTACTCTGTTTTATTTTACTTATTGCTATGTTCACACAAACATTATAATAAGAAAATAATTGTTTGTCGTGAAGTTGAGTTTTCTTTTTAACTATCAGTGAATAATATTTTTTTATTTTATTTCAACATTTCAAAGACGGTAAAAATTATTTGTGACAGAGATTTGAACTCATGTTTTGCAGAACATCAAACTCGCACTTAGCCAACTGAGCCATGCTTAATATCCCTATCAGTGAAAAATATTTTAGAAATATTATATGTCTGCCTAAAATATTTATATAACATTTTCATAATGTTTAACAAATATTTATATAATATGTTTATAATATTCAAAAAATTATTTTAATAAATCGCAG
>JABFPB010001685.1:0-23808 GCA_022817645.1 Ceratoteleas bidentatus | reverse complement strand
GAGAATTCGGTGTGTTATTTAGCTGCATTTTGAGAAATCTGTAATGTCGGTATTTTCGCTTTCGACACGACCTTAATCTTCTTCAAAAACTCAAAAAAAACAAATTCCAAAAACTTGAAATCTGAAAATAAAACTCGGCCAGTCTGCGACGTTGATTCATAGAAACACATTGGATGAACGTCGTTTTCTTCGTTAATCTTCGTATAATTCGGAATCTTCGTAAAATTTAATCTGCTCCAAAAACTCATTTCATGAACGCTGTTTTCTTCGTAATCTTCGTATAATTCGGAATCTTCGCAAAATTTAATCTTCTCCAAAAACTCAAAAAAATCCAAAAACTTGAAATCTGAAAATAAAAATTTCGTCCAGTCCGCGTCGTCGATTCATAGAAATACATTGGATGAACGTCGTTTTCTTCGTAATCTTCGTATAATTCGGAATCTTCGTTAAATTTAATCTTCTTCAAAAACTCAAAAAAAAATGCCATAATCTTGAAATCTGAAAATAAAAATCTCGTCCACTCCACGTCGTCGATGCATAGAAATACATTGGATGAACGTCGTTTTCTTTGTAATCTTCGTATAATTCAGAATCTTCGTAAAATTTAATCTGCTCCAAAAACTCAATGGATGAACGTCGTTTTCTTCGTAATCTTCGTATAATTGGGAATCTTCGTCAAATTTAATCTTTTTCAACAACTAAAAAAATGCCAAGAGCTTTTGAAATCTGAAAATAAAAGTCTCGTCCAATCCGCGTCGTCGATTCATAGAAACACTTTGGATGAACGTTGTTTTCTTCATAATCTTCTTTAAATTTAATCTTCTGCAAAAACTCATTGGATGAACGTCGTTTTCTTCGTAATCTTGATATAATTCTTCTAATCTCCTCTTCGCATTTCTTGAAGTATCAGATGGGTGAAGTTTTTATGTTATTTTCTTCATAATTTTATCTTCTTTGAGCCTGGACTAGGATATCTTCATCACATCTACATTAGACATGACAGCCCTAAAAGTACTTGAAAGTCTGGTGGATTAACAAATCCCCCGCCCCAAATCCCCAACTGTATTTGTCAGAATTGAACGGTTACATCGACATAATTACACGATACACTTTACACACGCGCTAACCAAATTGTACATAATAACTTGCAACTAATGCAAAATCAATCATTATTTACTATCGAACTAAACTTTAAACGTTTCACTCACCAACTAATATCATCACAGATAATTTCATAACTATATCCCATTTTGCATAATATTTCCACAAATCGAACGCAAACAAAGTGAAACTGAACAGAAACCAAACTGCACTTCGACAAACGACAACCTCTTTCACTATCTCCGTCCATTTTCAAAATTTCCAAAATGTCCGGGCAGTATCCAATTTCAGTATATCCAAAACAAAATTTCTTTTTCCAATTGTCCAATTATGATAAAAACCTATCGAAGTAGTCATAGAAAACATTGGTCAGTTAAAACGAAATTCAAACTGAAGCGATTAAGGTAGTACTATCGCTAAGTGACTTATATTTTAGATATTCATTGAAAATAAAAATAAAATTTTAATTTTTAATTAAACAATTTGTTTAATTTATTGAATTTCAATTCTTGATGAAATCATGTTGCCGAAAAAAGCTGCAAATGAACTGGTCAGTATCGCAATAACTGTGCAAGCTAAATGTAGATTAAATACATCTGAATACCAATTTAATCTTAATTTTTTAATTTTGAGCTTAGCGGTAGTTCTACCTGAAAATTGTCATCAACAAAGTTACCTTCGCGACTGTTTTCCTTCGTTCTGAAGACGTCCAATGCCTTTCCCTATGTGCAAAAAAAATCTTCCCGTTTTCCATTTTCAGTTGCAGAGCCAATTATGAAAGCGCAAACGAACCGCCACGATTTTGCATCGGCGTATGTGAAAAAACGTTTCCTCCGCCTCGGTTTTAAGAATTCTGAGAGGGTACTTACTAACATTTAGTGCGACCCTATATTTCGCGTTCCGCAATCGACCAAACGAATTCCAGGTGAAGCTTATGACCGAATTGAGAGACAAATTTTGAGGACGATCTTCGAGTTCCACTAATTATCCTCTGCTTTCCTGGGACTCAAAAGAACACATTTTTGCCCTCCCCCCTCGACGACCATTTCTTACATAGCAGTATTCTACTTCAAACTTTATCTATTTTTGTTCGTTCAATGTCTATTTGCTTTGTTATTATTATGGTAAAGTTTTAATAATCATACTTGGTCAGTATGCAAGAAATGCAAGTAAGTGAGTAAAGTTGCCACTTGAAATACCTCTAAACAAAAACGTGCAGGAGGGGCCTGCTGGCTTGAATTTCGCCGCTTTTCTCGGGGTTCATGGGTGTCTTCGCAGCCTGCCTAAACTCAAAACACACTGTTTCGTTTGTACCCCGACCCCCCTCCATACATTCTACGTATTTAGATTTAGCATTCCAGCGAAGAAGGTTAAAGTTGGTAATTTGTGAATTAAGAAATTATCTATCCAGTAATTCGGGTACCTTGATTTTCGCAATCGAAACCCTTTTTATCTCCATGTTGGATTCGCAGTGGCTCGAGTTTTCGGCTCGCAGATCGCTGCTCGTTATCTCATCCAATTTCCTAAACTCATAAGCAAACGTTTTTGTTTGGCCCCGAGCCCCCCATATCCAAAATCCAGTCGTCTTGACAAACCCTTTTATATAATGCTTAGATTCGTAAAATTTATGATTGTTATCGCATACCTGAGTCAACACTTTGTCACTCTGTACTTTTCGATCTTTCGTTTTCTACCAACGTCTTCAGCGTTAATTTTGTGTTTTCATTTTTGATGATTTATCTCGATGGAATTTCTCAGTTACATCTGTTACTTAGAATTAAACGATTTCTCTACCCTTACGATTTCACATTTTGAAGCATGCTTCTTTATCTTTATGTAATTATTTAGATAAAAGTTATAGATACCTTCTGGTTTTATTCAATTACTTTAGTTTATTTAATGAACAATAAAAAATTAAATACCTTTGTAAATTGTAACTACTGTACTCTACCGTTTTTTGCAGTTGAGATTTCACATAGTTTTCAGTCGTAGGTCATCAAATTCGAACGTTTGTCGATTTTTTACGGCAAATCCGCTTTCTCCTAAGGCTCAAGAACAAAACATTTCCTCCCCTTCCTACTTTCTACAAAACTACCGCTAATGCTTGTTTTTGCATATTTTATAAAAGAAAAGTTTTGATTGTTACTTACGCGATAGAATTAGAAAATAAAACAAGAATAATAATGAAAACGCAACGTTACGTCATGGAATTGCAATGATTCGTTTGATCCCTTTTATGCCGCCATCTTCGGACGTGTGTTACGATGATAGAGTTCGTTCAGTGGGAATGTTTTTACAGCGCCAATGCGTGTGGTTTCTGCATCGAATTCGACGTATTTCTTCCTAAAGCTCAAATCAAACAAATTGTCTTGTCCCCGACCCCAAAACAGCTTTCCAGCTTACTTTCATAATTATATAATCAGGCAAAAATACTATCTTTTGCAACATGTTACTTACGAATTTTAGATTCTCATGATTTACAAAACAAATGACGATTTTCATTTTCATTAATTTCGGTTCCAATGCTTTTCTCCAATTTTCAGTGTCTACTTTATCTTCGAATGTTTGCAATCAACTTTCCAATTTCATTTCAGGACGTAAAACCTGCTTCAATGTTCCAAGAAAACTTGCCTTTTCCTCTTCAATTTCGTTATATCACAGCGTTATTTCACACATAATCTACTCTCATTGATCAGGCAAAACTTACAATTCCTATGCAAACTCAATAAAAATGTGAAAGGATAATACCTCGTAACCCAATCTTTAATCGCCACTCCATTTCCCCGAATCACTTCACACAATGTACGAAGTGTTCCCTCTCTCTTTCTGTCCAGCGTTCGCCAGATGGCGCCACACCGCTTAATCTAACCTCTAATCCCGGTTCAGCCTCATTCGCCGACAATTTGCTCCATCCTGAGGCTCAAAAAAGAAAAGGCATTGTCTCTCCCCGAACCCCCCAAATTCAACAATACACATGGCAACAATAATAACGCAGTTATCATACAAACATTTCGTCGTTCCAACGAGAAATAATTACTTAGTATACCTTGCGTCTCACGCTAAGATCCCTGCCTTTTCCGCGATATCAAGGCTTTTTCCTCAAGTCCTTACGCTTTCGGCTTATCCCACCCCCTAAACAGCTGATTCCGCATCTTCACAGGAAGATCCGATATGGTCGCATTAGTGGCAAAGTGTCCGATATGGTCTCGTTAGTGGCAAATTGTCCGATATGGTCTCGTTAGTGGCAAACAGTGTTTCCAGCTGGATTCCAGCTGAAGAGAAAACAGCTCTTCTTCTTAGTAACCCCCCCTCCCCGAAATTATGACACCCTTCAAAATTCTGCAATCTTCAATGTGGTTAGGGAAAATAACGCGTTTGGGAACAAATCAAGTTGGGATTGATAACCAAAGAGAAAAAGCAACAATGAAACAATTAATTATACATAGCTCTTACAATACATATATATAGGAACTTATTATATACTTATATAATATATGTATAACATATATTATATATATATATACGCAAACTTATAATATATACTTATAATATACGTACAACATTATGCTCCATTCAGAATACTCACATTTCTCTTACATTCAGTTAGCAATCTCACTCACTGTCGTTCGCAAACCGTTATGTCTCCTTAAAACGAAAATCCCCAAAAGTCTGATGTAGACTTACTCACACATATACACTCTGGCTCAATGAGTTGAAATGCGAAATGAACGAGATGATAATGTCCCCGACAACGGCCGCCGGCTCGACAGTGCCTTAGCAAAGTCTGCCATCTGCGAAAATACTGTTAATTTGGACCCCCCTTGTGCATCCTACCAGCACCTTCCGTCGTCGAGAATCTTCAAGTAGTAAACATCCATTCACAATACCTCGGTTGCCAACCAACCCGCGCAATTTTTCAACCTGGCTCCGTCCTCTCGCGAAGACTCGGAACACGAAAGTGGAAACGCCCTAATGGTCGTGCGTGTGCCTTACTCATTTTCGAGGGTGATTATCGAGGAGACCTTACTGAGTACTGAAAAGGACGCAAAATGCAAGTAAATAATCTTCCACACAGGTCATGGTTACGAAAAATAACGATTCATAGAAACTTCTTTCAATTGAATTTTTATTTTTTTCCATATTTTTTTTGCGTGATGACTATTTTATAAAAGTATAAAAAAGTATGTACAAACTCAGACTATACAAATCTCTTTGGACTATCTTTTATCACATATGTCATAGGAACCTGGCTCGATACGTTCTACAAACCAAACGGCGAGAGCGCGTCGACGGCACACCCGGCGACAGAGAGGTCAGCGGTGATTGGCTTGGCCTCCTCCAGTTGGCACCACTGGCTCGGCCCGACTGAAAAAAAAGACAGGCCGTTTAGAACCGGTCGTTACGACACCTGTCGACCGTGCTGTGCACTATTGTTCGCTGTCAGTCTTCATTGAAAGATGGCGTCGCGCGGATCCAAGATGGCGGCCGCGCGCTGGTAAATGACGGAATCCAGGATGACTGCTGAGGCGTTCAACCGTTGTTCGTGACCTTGACGCCTTTCAGCCCCGTCATGAAGTTGTCCAGGCTGCCGAGCACCGATTGCAGGCTCGGGTCGTTGAAGGGGTCGTCTTTGGCGTCCATTTTGCTCTGCACCTTCTCGCGCAGCTTCTCGGCTTCTTGTGCTTGCTGGCGCTGCCACGCCTCGATGTCCTGGATCTGGCGCGTGCGCAGCAACACAAGTGCGTTGTCGTGCGCCTGGCGCAGCACTGCATCGATGCGCAGGTCGCGTTTGATATTGCGACTGCGCTTCATCCGCTTTCGGTTGATCAGGTCAATGTAGGCTGCGAGCTCCTTGTGGCGGTGGTGCACGCGGTCAGCCATGCGCGACGCCGAGGATTTGTACGTCATTGTAATGGTTGACGATTTTCACTTTGGGGTTCACTGGGAATGTGTAGTGAGTGTGTAGAAATGTCTACCAACCTGTTTCTAGACGTTTCGATGAGAACTACGGCGAAACTCTAGAGACAGTCCGGACGGGCAGACGGCAGCCAACTGAATGCCGAGCGCCGCTGTGGAGGGGCTTATATAGACAGGTCGAGGATGCGCGCGCAGCTCCGGGGATCGGTCGATATCTTGACGGTTTGAAATGGATTTGAGGGGGGATTCGGGGGAGAGGTCAAGTTTTGGGGAGAGGAATGGACGGGGGTAGGTTTGGGGTGTAAGAAATGTGGGGTTGCTGGGTGGGAAATGGGGTTCGGGGGGTGCGGGAGACGCTATTTCCGAGTCACCTTGGCAAAGCGACGTTGCCAGATCGCGGCGTCGCAACGGTTTCGGTAAATGCGTCTTGGGCAAATTGCGTCATTCGGGGAATTTTGTGGAAATTTCTGGGGAGGTTAGGGGGTGGGTGTTTGATGGGGTGAGTTGCGGATCGAAATTCGGTGGGTTTATGTTTGTTGGGGCGATGGAAGATTTGGGGAATGTGGGAGAAAGTATTGTTGGTTTTCTTTGTTGGCTTGATGGGAAATGGATAACGGTTTCTTTGTCTGATTCGTGAAATTGGGCGTTTTGGTAGATTGTAAACGTATGGAAAATGCAGACGGTTAATTGGGAATTAGCGATTTGGGTGGAAAGTTTGGGTGTTAATTAGGTGAATTTCCAGAGGGTAAAGGATTTGTGATACATATTTGAAAAGTTATTAGTATGGATTGCTGTATTGCGTGTTTCGTTTGAACATGTTTATCAGATATCTATATTTTATGCTTTTGAACTTTATATCTGTAAATGGAAGAAAACTGGTGAAGCAGAAAAAAGATATTTTTATATCTCCATTGTTTATGTATATGTATCGCGTAATTTTGGAAAAAAATGCTTGGAAAAATTCTAGATACAATACCTCATTTTTAAAATATAACTAAACTTGGGGTAAAAATCCTAATTTTCCCCATTTTTAATAAGGAATATTGAAATACTGCATTTATTTTAGAGAAAAATACAGGTCACTGGGAAAATTATTCAATAATTCTGCAAGAACATTTATTTTTAGTGTAAACCTATATTTTAACATTCCTACGCGTGTCTTTACATAGGAAACGACACATTTATTGTAATAATTTTGCATGGTTATCATAATACCAAGTTTTCTCTTCTTTCTAAATAAACAAATTTAACGTTTAATAATATCATTCACTACAATAATTAATTCCCCAAATATCAAACTCAATTTAAACTAAAAATATGACTCAAATCTAACAAAATAGCCCCATAGAAACAAAACGTTTCAAAACGTTTTCACGTTTCAACAAGTTTTCTTTAGAAATCCCTCTTTGAATCGAGTACATTCTTATGGGGATTAGAGAAAAGTGTACTAATGGCATTTCCCTATCAGTAACTGTACTTTTCCATTGCCATTAAACGAAAAAAAACTTAAAAAGTATCCAAATTTTTTTTCAGGTATAAATTCCTCCAAACAATCTTATCAGATCTTCAAAAACCAACATCGTTTCAGTACATTAATACAACATCTATTCGTCTGATTCAGCAGTATTTTTTATCATCCGAATCGTTTCATTTCAACGAATATTTTCGTCAGTTTTCAAAAATGTATGATTTGGCGAACCGTCTTTTTCGAATGAAACGATTCAGCTCGCTGAGCGTCATAAAGAAATGTTCGTTGAATGTCACACATATGCGTCACGCCTGTCCAATTGTGTCATAAGCATCTAGACAAAAACGGTGACGTCACGTGCGGTGCAAATGACAGACTCTGCAACGCTATCTCGAAAATACTAATTCGTCGCATTCGAGCAAATTACGGCGCTTTCACGAAAATCTGAAATCCAGTTGACTCATCAATTATTGTTATTGTTATATTCGTTTATTATGTCAGTACTCATTAAATCCGTTTTATTGACATTTACGCGACCAATAGAACGTCGACGAATCGTCGAGACTCTTCATTGATTTTCTCCCGATAAACGACCGAATTTCTCGTGCGTCCCAGATTTTTCTTTCCGCCAATGCAGTTATAATTTAAGTAAATTCCATTAGACGATAATTAGAAATCATTAGGTCCGCGTATTTATACCTACACTTATACCTGAAAACCCCATTTTTCGTACTTCGATGATTATAAATAGATACCAATTAGTTAATTACGTCATCACGTTTCGTAACAACTTCCTGGGTTGTGTTTTCAATATATTTCCATCCGAATCGAGCTTGCCATATCGTACTTTAATGACCTTTCTATTCACATAATTACGTCGTAATTTGATTATAAGAAGACGTTTTTTCGGTAATTTGAGTATTTGTTATTTAATTATGTAAACAAGAACAAAAAATGTTATAAATATTGTTTAAAAATATTGTTAATTATTGTTTCAATAATTGTTTACAGTCAAGTTTGATAATTTTCAATACAAGATATGAAGTAAAGAAATAAATCTACGAATTTTAAGGTCCTTTTAAATAAACAATATAAATTTTAATGATTTATCTCGCATTTTTGTAAATTTGTCATTTTATTTCTTCAACGAACGCAAACGTCGCAGCGACGTTTACTCAATATATGGCGAGATAGTTAATAGAATCTTGCTAATTTAATTAGTAACATCCCCAAATTCATTTATCTAAACGATCCCTATAATAAAAGTATCTTCTTAAATACATTTGTCCAATATTTTCACAAATATTGTCTAATACTCTATTTGCCTTGTATTTGATTATATTTAGTAAATTGATTGCCATAAATATTGCGCAAATATTATAAAATTTTTCTGATTGGGTCGCAATTTATCGAAATATCAAAATACGCGTGTATTTTGATTAAACCTAAGTTTTCGAATAAAGCAATGCGCGACGATAAATATTGTCTGCATTTAAATCACAGACGCTATTGACGAGAAACACTGAATGATTAAATTCAATGTCAACTCGAAAGAACTGCTGCGTTTCGCTGATAAGGCTTCGGATGTTGTTTTATTTACTTGCGAAGTTTATAAATAAAATGCGCAAGTTATGTTAAAACAGTTGGGAGATATTTGTATGGGTAAATGTGTTTGCGCACACGTGTTATTTTCGTGCCTCGTGAAAAGAGATCCCATCCGCTACGGAAAATTCCACCCCACTCAGTCCTCTTAGACAGCATTTTAATCCTATACATTCTTTAGCTGAAGATAATTTTCAAATACAGTTTTGGCACATGTTTTTTATCAATGCAATGAAACATCAGAATAGGGCTATTCATAAAAAATACATTCCTTAAAACAATATTCATTTATGATGAATTGTATAATGCAATGAGTAATGTTATTTTCTACTTCGATACATTAAAATTTCAGTACAGTTTTTTTAGATTGTTTAATAATACTGCTAATTTCTGTTTTGATTTAATTTTAGTTTTCCCTTTATTAATGATGACACAGTTAAATTAAAACCAATGACACTTAACTTTGGTAATTCATTAATGTTTTTGTTGATTAGAGTGAAAGTCAAGTAAAATTAGACGGTAATTATTCTAAAGATCTTTATGAGTCACTGCAATTATGATTAAATCTTAATTTTAAACATCCAGTAAATGATAAGATAAAAATGATGCGTGTGAATATTGCGGAATGGAAGATCCCACATTTTTAAATGCAAATACGAATATAAATAGCAATGGGGTATAGATTCTACAGATTTAAAGTTCTAAGCAACTGCCGTACTGGATCTTCGGTTACCTGTTTAGCACAAAGGGCACACCTGCCCCATTTTTTATCGAGTTGCCCCATAGAGTGACGAAAGCCGTAACGGTTTTTTCGCCACTCCAATGCACGATTATTCCTAAATAATTCATTCGTTTTATGATTTATTTGTTTAAAGACATTTAAAAGACAGAAAAAAGTCATTAACATTGATCCAAAGATACAGTTTTTCTTACTTCAATTGAGTTAATACATATTAAAAGTATGTTAAAATGGTTTTTATTGCCATTGACATTGCTGATAACATTATTTGTAATAAAAAAATCAATTAGTTTAAAAGATTTAATTTGTTTGCCAAAAATGCGTTATTCTCCAATTGATTAGTTATAACACAAAGCAACGCTGAAAATGCCTTCTATTATAGATCGGAGCATGTCTATTTAAAGCACGAATTCACTTGGAAACCGAGTGGAAATCTACATTGGGTTTCTAGTGATGAGTCATATTTGGAAAATATCGATATCGTGATATTGATACATTTATACTGAAAAAATCGGTTGTCGATAATGTTTAAATAAAATTATCGATACCACAAATATCTACATTTTTTAATTATTATTTGTATGCAAAAAAATTGTATTATCTCAAAGTGGAATGATAAATTTATTATTTCAAGCGAATAATACATTTTCAAATTAAATTTTAATGTATGAATATGCTCTTTGCATATTCAATTTCAATTACCCTGATTAAGTGAAACTGAAATGATATTGAAAATGTTTTATTTTAAGTGTCTAAAATTAGCTTAAAAATTGTGATTCATCAGGAAACTTTACCTTAGTTAAAGGTTCCAAAAATTCTGATCATTGAAAACAGATAAGAAACCTTTCTGTTTGTAAAACGGAAATTTACAAGAGAATCCAAAGAAACTCGTAAGAAAATAACGTTGGAATTCATTGTAAATTTCTAATCGACAGAAATATTTAGTGCATTGTATGACATTTCTATAGAAACACCTTAGGAATTGATAGGAAATGTTAAATGAAATTTTTTTACCAGATATTAATGACTACTAATAAAATTCTCTATAACATCTTAAATTGTTATCTGCAACTCAAATATTTCCGTGAAAAACCATTTCATCAAACATTTTCTATCAATTCCTAAGATTTACGACTCAATAAACATCCTTTAATTGGTATACTGTTTCAAATATATTTCATCTAAAACATATACCTACAAAAAACAATATCCTAATCAATTCTGTCTTTCCAAAATTCTTTTCGGGTTTAAATAAAAACAAAATCATTGAAATAATTTCATAATCCAATTTCTGTAAGACGAATTAAAGAAGGTGTTGGAAGTGTGATAGGCTGTGTTGTTAATTTTTCCAACGTCAATAATTTGTTCAAAATATGTTTATTGTACCTTTGCAACATTATTTACAAAAAATATGAACACATCGGGTAAAGCCTCAAAGCTGTAACATTTTTTTTACACTTTTTACACAACCATGCCTCTATTCTACTTTTCGACGTTCGACTGCAGTATAAATATTTCATTAGGCCACCGAAACCTCATTCTCTTTTATTTGAGCCATTTTCCAAATACGTCAATAGGGGAAACCTAATACCAAAAACGTCAATACTCTGTTTGAATGCCAGTTGAGTTTTCGATGAAAATAAGAACTTTTCACAAACTCAACATTTCAAAATCAGTTTCGATCGTTTTTATAATATAAAATATTTCAACGTCATGTATCTTGCAAAAAACGTTAATACTGCATAACTGGCTATTTTTTTTTAGTTTCCTGATTTCATTAAAATTTTGAATGCAATGTAAAAAAATTCTTTTGAACAATGAAACATTCCAAAACAAAAAAAACGAATGTTCATTTGTTAAAAAAATGTCCATTATCAACAATTATCAATTTGATTAAAAAAAAAAACCAAAACTATATTTCATTCACATAATTCCCACAAACTCCCATGTGTTAACATGAAATGATCCTTTCCCCAAAAATTTCCCCAATTTTAATTCGAACTAAAAAACGTTCCTTAAAAAACAGTCACCAAAATAAAAAATCGCACGCAGACCTTCTAAATCGGATAGAAATCTTTGTACCAAAGCGAGTCAACGCTCTTCAAAATGTTAAAATTGACTAATCCCAAGTAAATGTAATACAAGCTCAGCTTCAAAAAGGCCCATTGCTCCTCCATTTTGATTTTCCATTTGGCGGAGTTTGTCGGACAGTATTTCAGTTTCTCCCCGTAAACCGACTCGACGCAACATTTGGACATCTCGATGAACCCCGACATTTTCGAATGGGTCCCCAGGTTGTACTCGATGCACCGCATCAGGTCGTTCGTTTTCAGAATTAGGAGCATCTGCCTGTCCACTCTCTGCAGAACGTCGCTGATTTGCGGCAGCAGGTTCGGGATTTCCGTCTGGAACATCTCCTTCTCCCTTTTGTCGTACTTTTTCGTGCGAACGCCGGAAATTATGGTGTCCCAGGTGCGGCCGGAAACCATGCAGGAGAGCAGTGCGTAAAGGTCTCCGACTCCCAAATTTGTGCAGTATTCTTTCATCCCGTCTTTGTCTCCGTTCAGAATGGCGATCCAGAGTTTGGAATATTCCCACCTGAAATAGAATAAATAAATAAAAATAAGATGAATTGTTTTTATTTTTATATATATTTTTTTATTTATTTATGCATATAAATAATAAGAAAAAGAAATTCATTTGTAAGAAAATAAGAATTCATATATGCAGCATTTCTACCTAAACTTATCAGTCAAATTCGCGTAAAGTCCATGGTCCAGCAAAATGATCTCTGCCTCGCCATTATTCTTCTTCACCAAAATGTTTCCCGGATGAGGATCCGAGTGAACAAACCCAGTTATGAAAATCATCCTGCTGTACAATTTTCCCAACTTGCTGGTGACCTCGAAAGGGTTGATCCCGTGGTCCCTGATGTAGGTCAGGTCATTCACCTGACCGCCATCCACATACTCCATAGCCAGGACCCGACTGGAGGACAAGTTCCAATAAATTTTGGGAACTCGGAGCCAGGAGTACTCCTTAAACATCTCCTGCAGTTTCTCCGCGTTTTTGCCCTCGGACGCGAAATTCAGCTCGTTGGGGATGTTCTTTTTGGTCTCCTCGACAAGCCAGTCGAACTTGAATTCTGGGAAGACCCAGGAGGTGAGCTTCACGAGGACAGCCATGGTTTTGATGTCGACGTAGGAGTTCTTCTGAACGGCTTTGTGTTGGACCTTAAAAAAGTAAAATGTAGAGTTAAGTAAATAAGGAAGTAAAATGTAGAGTTGGTAACTTTAGAGGTTTTCTAAATGAAAGAGTAACTAAGTAGTACTTTAGTGAAAGTAGGAATATATTGGCCAATTAGGAAACATATTCAGAATACATTTTTTGTACAAAAATATATTTCAATATATTCCCATTAATTTCCCAATTTTTGTAGTTTTGGGAATATATTATAATTTTTTAAGTATATTGGGAATATCTCTTTTTTTTTGCTGGAGGAATGAAGAGTTTTACGAGAACAATTCTGCTTTCTCAATTTTTTTAGACGTTATTTGAAGCAGATGATTATTTGTCGTTGCAATAAAAGAGAAAAGTTTCCCACCGTTTTAAAGGTGAGAAAAACGTCATGAAAGATTTAACTAAATCACTTTATTGAATTGAATTGCAGTTTCTGGGATTCAGTTCTCGCAAAACTGAAGACTCAGACTGTTTTCATTAAAATTGTTCATTTGTGTATACTATTTCACAAATTCAAAAATCAGTATCTGGACATCTAGCGAAATAAAATGTTACTGAAAATAAGATAACATAAAATCAAGAATAAGTTTCAACATAACTCATAGTTTTCTCGATCATAACTTTCTTCCAGAGTGAGAAAAAGATATATTATTCTGGAAGTGAGAGTCAATTTTGAATGAAAATATAATGGTTTAACAGCATAACGAAAAAATGCAATAATTCTAGTGAATCTGAATTGAATTTCACCTTAACGGCCAGTCGGGTTCCATCTTTCAGAATGGCTCGGTGAACTTGGGCGAGACTGGCGGCACCTACTGGTTGGGGTTCTATTGACTCGAATATGTCATAGGGGTTGCATTTGAGATCCTCTTTGAGTACGGTGAGAACGTCATTGAACGAAGACTGGGGAGCGGAACTGTGCAGCACTCGAAGAGTTTTTACATATTCGGGTGGCAGAAGGTAGTCCAAGGCACCTGAAAAATAATTATCTATTTAGTTACATGTGGAGTTTCATGATGGATGAAGTATGCAGTGAAAGAATCCTGCAAAAATATTTTATAGAAATGAATAGAAATGAATTGAGAATGAAAACCAAAATTAATTTTTTTTCGTGGAAAGATTGCAAATTCATAATCATATTTTTAATATCGATTCCTTTCTATTCTGTCCTTTTACAGTGATATATCGAATGTTTTAACACTAAATTTGGAATTCTTGAATATGAATTTTTCATTTTTGCCTTAATTTGCTTTTGTTAGACTGCTTTGGTATTCAAAGTAGTTGAATTGAATTGCAAAAGTTTTAAAGTAAATGCGAAATTGAGACAAAAATCCAATTCTTTTCTATTAATTTTTTTCAAATATATTTTGCAGGGTAGTAATTGCATCTTGGAACAAATTAAATTGAATGAAAATAAATATTTCCAAGAAATTAAGTTTAATTTGAAAATCCTTAAAATGAAGGAGCTTATTAAATTTGATGATTTGTGGAACGGTTAATAAATCGTTGGGGTTTGGAGATAGATTAGCATTTATATTAAATTCTGGAAACGAATTTCCAGAGTCAACTCATCTCTTGTTTAAAATATATCCACCTTGTGCAGAACTTTCTGGTAATCAGTATCAGATTATAAAAATTGGATTCTATTTCCGGAAGATAATTCAATGAAATACATTTTTCGACTGTTTTAGTTTTAGTGAAGAAATGGAAGTTTTAGTGAAGAAAAATGAAAACTAACAATTTTATGAACAGTTTACATAAATTTACATAAAGATTCCATAACTATTTTACATAAAATAGTTATATACAAAAAGTCCTTACCTGTAATTAACTTTACTTTATATTAAACCGACTGAATCATCTGAAGAAAAACTTGAAGTTTAACTCCTTTTCGAGTCTGTACATATGAATACTTTGATCGAGTGGTTATAATTGTCGACTGATGCATTGTAGGTTGTGGGTTCAAATCCCCTCTATGAGAAATTTTTTTCTTCAGTTAAATCGAACAAACTTCGATTATAAGTCAAAACCAACAAATATGTTTTAAATGCCTTAATTTGCAGATGAAACCTGCCATGGAAATTCATAGAGCTTCACTGACTTTTCATTGAGTTTTTGTTATGGAAAGCTATGAATATTTTGAAAAGAATGTGTAACTTGTTCATTTTATGAATACTAGCGTATAAAAACTTCATTTTCATATTCCTTCATAAATATTCACAATTGCGCAAAACCTTATGAAAATTCATTGAAAGTATGAAATCTCAGTTGCACATTTCCATACAAACCTATTTTAGTTACTTTTCTTAATTTTTTAAAAAATGTTCCTTAACTGTGGACAGTTTGATTGTTCACAAATACGTTTTTACCTTCTCTTACATAATTTGATAACATTTAATCAGATTTTGTTATCAACATCAGACTTCTTACAGTTTTACATACACCTCCCCATTTATAGTCCTTACCAACATGCTGTCCAACTTTGATATAAACACCCTTATTCGCACAGCACAATTCCAGCAGTTTTTGGGCCCCGAACAGGTGCGCCTCCGACTTGAGTTTCTTATACTCCGGACTCCTCGAATCGTACCCACTGCCGTACAGTTTCGTCTTGTAATGATGTCCGATTATGAAAACCGCAACCGCCGCTCGACCCAGTCGAACGATCCCGATGGAACCCGGATCGTACTCGTTGTTTCTCAGCGAAAACAGGGTACCCACACCGATGCCCCCGACGGCGCCGATCTTCAGTAGACTCCTCGTCAGTGACATCTCTGTTCAAGGTCAAATCCGCAGGAAACAGTCGATCTAATGTCTCGCCGCGGCTGCGCCTACTTTCATCGCGGCTCCGCTTGGAAATGATAATCATTTATCGCCCGTCACATCGGGCTAACCTCAAATGTGCAATGGTCATTTCGCGGGGGGTTGGGGGTCAGAGTTGCATTGGAGGTGGTGGATGAAAAGAAGGTAGTGCCGAAGTCGCAGGCGAACAGGTGACTGAGGAGAGATGGACAATCTTCGGAAGTAAAAGTGACACCTAACCTAAAAACCTAATTTATAAAATGACAGCGGAGAGAGTCGAGGGGATTCCACGTTGCGAGGGCATTTGAATGGGTCGGGAAGGGCGGTTTCGAGGTGGCTGGGTGTCGGTAAGGTAGGGAGTTTGGGGAGGAGGAATCTGGCTTATCGACATTTTTTTCAAGTTGAAAAAATGTAGGGAAAAAGTGGGGAGAAGACAATTTTGTTCGCATTTTTATTAATTTAATTAATTATTTAGGTATATTTTTCAGTTTTTTCCTTCAATTTTTAAGTTTCTTTTAGTTTTTGTTCCACTATAACTCCGATTAGCTCACTCGGTAAGCTGTAAGCCTCACGCCTCCGACTTCCCGAGTTCAAATCCTTGTCAGGTTGAATTTTTTTTGTAACCATCACAATATTAATTAATCAATCTTTCTACCTTTCCAATCGCAATTCACAAACTGAAATTAAATATTCGTCGTAATATTCCCATTTACTCGGCAAAATTCCGCCCAATTCTCCCCGCGTCCCGTCGGCAACGTAGGCGCCTGCGCACTCACTTTACCGACGTCGTCAGTGGCTCGGTGGCTCGGGCGATGGTTCCGCGCGGCTCGTCGCGGATTTCGGTGTCTCGCCGTGGAAGACGTGCGAGCGGTTCGGCCGTGCGCCGTGAAGTCGGCTATGACGTCGCGCGGAGGTTAGGTTGCGCCCGTTCGTGACGTCGGGTTTCCCGCAGCGCGCGATGGCCCAGTGCAAGCTCACCCCGAGGGAGTTCATCGTGAACGCGTTCTCGCCCCAGGTGGCCGCCGTCTGCTCGAGCAACGCCGAGGCGACGTGTCAGCGGAACAACTTGTCGTTCATTCAACTGTTGCAGCCGTTTTGCCGGATTAATGCCGAAGGTGAATTTTGACAGATTGCCGCGGCAACGGATCGATATCGATTGTCACGGATGACGGCTGTCAAGTGAGAGGGGAGGGAGGGGCGAGTTTTCGAAGCGATTTCAGGGGAGGTTTGGGGTTTTTGTCCAGTTTTGTTGTTTGGGAGAGCGGAATGGGAGATGAGATTGACATTGGATTGTGGGATTAATTGGAGTGCAGTTTTTAGAAGTTGAGGAGGTTATATTGTTGAGATGTGTAATGGAGATATTGTTTGGATTTGTTTGTTTGGGTTGAAGAATGGGGGAATTGATAATTTTGCATTGGAATGGAATTTAGTGGGAAAGAAGAAAGAGTTGTAGTAGTGAATTGTTTAATTTTTAGATTTTTCATTTTGAGTTTAATTGTTATATTTTTCATTTTGGTATTTTATGTAAAAAATGTCAATGGTGAATTTTGGAGGAAATTTGATGAAAGGGAATTAATTGCATTATTTAGTTAGAAGGTGGAGAATCATAAGTGGAAATGTGGTTTAATTTTGAGATAATTTAATTAGAATATTGTTCTTTTTAAATTGAGGTTCTCTTGAGAAATCTATTGGAGATTGTTTGTTTATTCAATAAACAATCTTTGATCGTTTTTAATCAGAGATAATTGAGTGTGAATTGAAATGATTAAAAGGAAAGTGAGAATGTGAGATATAGTTTATCAGTATGTTTCTGACTTGCGAAAAAATCCTAATTTACATTCAGTTGGACTGAAGTGACAAAATTAATGATGATTTCTGTAAAGCGAAAAACAAATTTAACTCACTTTTGGAAATAATAACTTTGAGTAATTTGTTCAAAATTTTGGAAAAGGGATAAATACCAATCTCTAATACATTTATTAATAATATTGGCAATATATGATTTATGAATAACAGCTGTTTGGACTAACAGCTGCTTATCCAATTTTGTTCGTATTTTTTTTGGTATTTCAAAACAAGAGATTTTAATTTAAAAACATTTACATTTTTCCCATAAAATTTTACGTGATTTTTACACAATTTTCACTTTTTACTTAAAAAAGTGTATCAAAATATTACAATTTTTAAAATTGTAAAATTATTTTTTATCTAAAAAACATTTTAAATTAAATTTCTTAAATATCGTCTTCTTTATTTTAGGACACATTAAGGATCCCCAAGGCACTTCCGTAGTCGTGCGCTCTCTGCAAATTTCCGTGAAGGATGTGAACGCCTGTCCCCCGGAACCGGTTGTCGCACGCAAACTGCTCAACGAGTCCGTCAGCTCATCCTCTTGCGACCGGACCACGACTGTTGACACAGGGAAATGCAGACTCGACATCCCCGTGGCCGTTCCCTGGTTCGAGGCATGGCGGGAAACACTTCCTAGCTTGCATGATCGTCGTCTCAACTGCCGACGACGATCCCAAGGAGAAGATCCAACAGATGGGCGCACAACTCAACCAAAGCACCTCTGGCAAATTACCCAAGTGGTTCAACAACAACACTTTGCGATATTACATTCTGATCCATGATGTCTCGCAGGATGACAGGAAAAAGTATGATTAATATCAATATGACCAAAAAATCAGAAAATCTTAAAAAAGAATTAAAAAAAATTTGGAGTTCAAAAATTAAAATTAAAAACTGAAAATTAAATACCATGAAATTAAAATAAAAAAACTACATATTATAGTGATAATATATATTAGAAACCTTTTATTTTAATTATTGAATTATGCAATTTGTACAACTCAAACCAAATTTAAAAAAAGTAATTGGATTTGGTCGATGTTTGTATTTAATAAAACCAATGTGTATTTTCAGAGCCGAGGAAGTATTTGCAGATATAAAAAATCTGTATGGCAGTAACAATTGTTTTTTGCTGCAAATGAACTCGAGGCCTCCTGGCCAGTTGGATGATACTGCACATCTGCCGGATCCTTGGAGCCAGTTTATTTCCAAGCATATGGATAATATCAGCAGCGAACAGAGCAGTTCACCACGTACTCCGGCAGATACCACTGGAGTGTCTGCTATGCCTAATCAAGTCGTTACTGATCCTGATAAGTGCGCAATCGTACACAATTTTTATTTTACAACCATTTCCCAAATATATTCTACTACCACTTAAAATTAAACAAATATTATTTGATCGATTAAATCTCACATCAATCCAATAATTTGTTTTGATTTATCAAAAATAATTAAATAAAAAAATTATTATATAATTGTTTTAAGTCTCAAATCAATCCAATAATTATTTTTCTTCCATTTCACGCTGACATAAAAAAAAAATAATAAAAACCCTTTCCAGATCAAGTAATGCCGGAACGCCAGTGGCGCCCCGAAACCCGATGCTTGGTTCCCCGGAAACTGCCGATGCCATCAGCATTTCCTCCGACACGAACGAACTCCTCCAAAACAGTCCCCTCGAAGTCGCCCAGGAGGCCATTCCCATCACCGTTCACCCGCTCAGTCCCGAAGGCGAGAGTTTCCCCATCCTAAACAACATCGACACCCTGAAATCCCCCTTTGTCGAGCACAACTCCGCACCGATCAACGCCAACGTCTGGGCGGACTCGCCGAATTTCGTCGCCGCCCAGCATGGCGCCAGGCTCTCCCGCGAAGACCTCGAGAAACTTCGACTGATGATGTCGGAGTTTTGTCTCAAGAGCCTGCTGCCCTACGTCGAGAAGCAGATCGCTTTATTGAACGATGTTATCTCGAATAAGAAGGGAGTCAGCAGGAGTTTGTTTTTCGCCACCAAACGCTGGTTTGGCACTAGTAAATTACCCGGAATTCCCGGCTCGACACCAACCAATGCTGTTATGTACGTTTTAATAGGAATCATAAGAATGTAGAGTCGATATATATCGATTTTCGAGATATATCGATTATCGAGATATATCGATATGTATCGATATATTGATTATCGAGATATATCGATATATATCGAGTATCGTTTTGAAATTCCAGATATACTCCGGATTCAGCAGAATTGCAGCTGCGACGTCTAGGTGATCTCTGCTTCATGTTCGGGCATTACAATCTGGCCTACCAAGCCTACTATAACGCGAAACGCGATTTCGCAGCGGATCAAGCCTGGATTTACTATGCCGGAGCATTGGAAATGGCGGCACTAAGCGCGTTCTTGATGGACGAAGTGACGCGAAAAACCATCGAGTACATGGACGACGCCATCGTTACTTATATGAACACGTGCAAGATGCCGCAATTCGCGACGAGAGCGACGCTTTTGAGTGCGGAGTGTCTGAAGAACCGGAATCTTTATGGCGAGGCGGCGAAACAGCTGATCAGGATGACGAGTGAGGACTCGGATTTGCGATCGGCCCTGCTGCTGGAACAGGCGTCGTATTGCTTTATCGGTCCTAAGATGGTTCGGAAGTATGCGTTCCATGCGGTTCTGGCTGGTCACAGGTTTTCGAAGGCAGGCCAGAAGAAACATTCGCTGAGGTGTTACCAGCAGGCTCATCAGGTATGATGAGAGTTGTGAGAGTGGGTTTAGGTACAATAATACCTAAATTAAAAATTTAGGTATTATTGTTGAAAGTTATGATGAAAAATGAATTAGAAATTAGGTGAATGAAGTTTATTAGTGAGTATTATGGAAAGTGATTTTCCTGTTAAAAAAGTGGAATTGAGGAAAGAAAATGATTTTAAATTAACTAATTTAAAGTAATGATAATTGGATGAAACCTTAAATCTGGTTTATTTCGAAGCTACTATTTGATTTGCTAAATTCTCAAGTATTTCTTCTGTTTAGAAGCTGAGTTATTAAGTGTTAACATTGCTGAAAATGTTATATATAGTGATACTATCCATGTGTTTTAATGAAACTCTTATTTGTAAATTTGGCAATTTCGAATTGCTTGAAAATTTGGCAAATTAAATAATAACATTCTAAGAACTGGTTAAATGTCATTTTTATAAAATTGTTTTTTTATTGCAGGTGTACAATAGCAAAGGATGGTCCCTTGCCGAAGATCACATATATTTTATAATAGGTAGACAGGCTGCTTCGTTGAAACAAATATCTGAAGCTGCGGAAGCTTTTGAGAAGTTACTGAATGCCTCGAGCAGGCAGCCTGCACTTCAACAATCCGCATTTTTGCGCGAATTTTTGTACATTCACAATGTTAGTATTCTAGCACAAATTTAAAAACACAACTGTACGATACTCTCAAAACTAGACTGTTCAGATTGAAAAAAAATTTTTTATTCTCTCCTAACTTTCTGACTATTTTACAGTAATGCTTGCTCAAATAAAGTAAAAATTATAAGTGGGGAAAAATAATCAAGTTAGAATTTTCGTTTTTATATTTGAAAAAAAATTATTTTTTGAACTATAATTAAATTTAAGACCCAATCTACTATAAAATTGAAATATTATGAAATAATTATCTAATTTTCAAATTCTTAATTAATTAGAAAAAATTCTAAAAATCCTCCCCTCTGAAAAATGTCATCTGGTTTTCACACTTCTTTATGGGAAAAAAAGTTTTTTTCCAAGATTTCTCGTCTAATATTATCACCAAAGTTAAGTCAATTTATAACAGAATTTTCGAAAAAAATTGTTGCAACAAATTAAAAAAAAACTTTTACAAAAATGTTTACAAACCTTTAGAAAACCTTTTACAAACTTTTACAAAAAGTTTTTGTAACAAAATTTTTATAAAATTGCTCTTTTCCAGCAACTCGCCGAAGAATTGAAACCCGATCACTCCGAGCTGCCAAACTTGCCCCTCCCTTTGCTGGATGGCAATAAGATCAAGGTCCTCCTAGGGCCGACCAACAAATTCGTCGACGACCAGGATCTCGTGAACCGAATCCTCTCCCTAAACGACGACGCCGACGACACCCGGTGGACCAAACTCGAGCAGTTTCTCGTCACCAAAGCCCAGGGTTCCGCGCCGATGATCTTCAAACCCACCGTCGTCCTGCTTTCGGATAACAGCAACAACACGATAGTTCCCAAAGCGATTGTCGGCGAACCGGTGTACTATTCCGTCGAGCTGCACAATCCGCTGCAGATTTCCCTGAGTCTGTCGGACGTAACTCTGATTTGGTCCCACGAAAGTGAGGAGAGTGGGACGAAAAACGAGGAAACCGAAAAAAAGGATTTTTGGAACGAGGATCTGCCGAAAGTGGAAACTGCGAGGATCGAGTCGACGCTTCTGCAGCCAACCAGCAGACAGAGGATTCTGGTCTCTTTGGTTCCGAGGAAAGTCGGCCTCGTGAAGGTTTTGGGAATTTCGTACAGTTTGAGTATGCCGCATCAGAATGCCGCGGCGATGAACGCGGTTAGCGAACAGGTGGTGGTCCCTTCGGCGGTGAGAGGAAAGTGTTTGTTCAAGGTGAAAGGCAGGAGGATGAAGAATTCTAAGGAGAAACCGGGGATGGATATGTACAGCCAGGATTGCAGGCTGCAGATGCAGGTGTTTGAGAAGGCACCGTTTTTGAAGGTGAGAGTGGATTGGGGAGATGGGGAGGCTGCTGGGAAATGAGTGAATTTGATCTTCAAATTTTTGTTGGGTTGTGATTTAAATCAAATTTTTATAATTATGATTTATATATGATTTATATAAATAAATGATTTAAAACAAATGATTTACATCGATGATTTAAATCGATGATTAAAATCATTAATTATATTTCGCTTAAACTTGGTTTAAATGTGAAATTACCTCCAATGCGAAAAATCGTAAAGGTTTAAATCAATTTTCTCAAAATTTTTAATTCGTAACATTGCTGTATTTTCTGAGAAAGAAGAAGGATATATTTTAGATCCCTTTTATTACAGATACTGTTCTCCAAATTGTCGCCAGAGATGTTGTGTGGGGAAATACAAAGTGTTGACGTTGAACTGCAGAATGTGGGCAATGCGCCGCTTACGAACATCCTCGTCGCCACGTCGAATCCCCAGCTGTTCTCTTTAAACCCCGATGATGAATTTACTCAACGTAGGTTCCTGCACTTAGACAACTTATTCCAATACTGTTCCTTTACCTTTATCTTCTCTTTGAAAATCAACTTCAACTATGTCAATTTCAAAACAACCTGAAACTTGCATTTAGAAAACTTGTCCAAAATACTTTTGTACAAATTCTAAAAAAACTACAAAAATTCTGAGTCAAAATGTTTAAATTCACGCTTTTCCAATTCAACTTATTGAGACATACGACAAAGCGCCACCTAGATGAACTATATTCATAATATATTTTCATCATACATATAAAAAAATTAGCGAAAGAAAAAAGTAGACATAAATATACATTTACCAGGATAATTTTCTTTTGTTAATATATTTGAGTTCATAATGTCGCCATTTTTTCACAAATTTCATTTAAAATTCATTTATATTAGAACTCCCAATATCATTGGAGGCTGTAAACACATGAAAAATGTCCGACTTAAAGCAAAATCCTGATATGAATAAATTATTGAAAAAATACAATACGTTTCACAACCACAACATGTTTCCTCGTCATAAAAAAACACATTTAAATTAAAAAATGTGGTTTTATATGTTGAGGAAACATGTTTTGGGTGTGAAACAATAATTTGTATTAAAATAATTACTGTCGGTTTGCTTTATCTGCGCCACTTTTCGTTTTTTCATCAAATTCCACTAGATTTAAAGATGACATTTTTATTATCAGATCCCAATAGCAACCCCACCTCACTTTTTCCAGACCCAAAATCGAAACCCGACAACTTCGTGACGAAGCTCCGCCTGCCCTCCGCCAGCGACACCCTCCAAGTCGGCGACACCCACAAAACCACCTTCTGGGTGCGCGCGCCCCACAAGAAGGGCAAC
>JABFPB010001684.1:0-23814 GCA_022817645.1 Ceratoteleas bidentatus | reverse complement strand
GTTTTGCTTTCTAAAATTAGGAAGCATAGTGCGTACTTTCGTGCATGTGCGTATATCCACGCACATGCATACAAACGGCCGAATCCACGAGATCCGGCCCGAACGCTAATAAAGAAATGTAATTTACAACAAAATTAACTATTTTATTTAGGCCCACTGGCTTCGCACAAAACAAAATCTTAACAAAAAGGACTATTTTATCCGAATTCGGCCCGCTAGCCGCTCGAGATGAGAATTAACCTACATTACTAAGCATTCAATTAATTACTTCATCGGGCCTACTTTGCCGATCTACCAATTTTGGGCCCTCACTGTTAAACTAAAATTTATCCATAACTTCCAAATTTCTCAAAATTCAATTTTATTTACAATAAGTACCGGAAAAACCACCCAAATGTTATCGTCGCAAACCTTGACGGTGACTCCGTTATGGCACTGGGGCCTCGAACACCCGCCGCACAGTGACAAAAGTATTAGACCATTCAAATAAGCTGAAAATGACTAGAAATATATAATTATAATCCTTAATTAATATTTCAAGGTGAAATTGCATTATTTTTCCCTTGGTGCGAAATTTATAGAAATTACGATAAAATACCCAATAAATCTTAGGTTACTAACTTAAACCAAAATAAAAAAAATTATTATATCTTATTATTGCATTTTATTCTTCAATAGTAATGGCATATCTTAATCACTGGAGTCGAAATCGTAAATTTTTTCAATTTACTAAAATGATAATAACTCAAAAAGTGCATATTAGTGCACTTCATTTATAGCTCAAAACATTAATTAAAAGTCAGAGAATCATTCTATGATTGTCCGAAGTTGGCCTTAGTTGGCCATTTAATGTACGGATACAAAACGTGAAAAAAGAGCATGTAATTTACGAATACACGTGGTACCATTAAGTGTATACACTCTGTGAGTAGAATTTACTCATCAACTACTTATATATGTCAAAATACATGACATTTTTTATATTTACTATCGGAATTATGTAATTACTAGTTTAAAAATGCTTTCGCGCTTCAGCATGAAAATCCGTGAATTGTCACTTTGTAGCTGGTCCCCACTAGTTTATCAAATGAAATGAGTAAGTAATGTCCGTACTCGAAATTTGTAGTGTTTTGAATAGTATATTTTATCTCAAAACAACTTGAGCATTGAACTTTTGTTTTGACTTTTGTCCAGCTAGAATTGCCATTCAGTCCACTGTGCGCCGTGACCCGGGAACGGGAGCTCGAGACGTCGGTCCTGGCGACTTCGGGCTCGGCGGACCTCGGTGAGTCACGTCCGCTCGGGCAGAAGTCCTCGACTCAACAACCTGGATTCCTCGAAATTCCGCCCCGATTCCGGCTACTCGCGCTCTCCCCTCCTCACCTTTAGCCGATCCGCATCGAAGTCCATTGTGGCCAGACAGGTGGGGGTGTTATGGCCACGCAGGATCCAGTGGGCTGCTGCAGTGCCAGCGGAAAATTTCTTGTATCGCCGTCCGACTTCAGGGCCCGATGCATAAGAGCATTTTACGGCACTCGCTGCTGTCTACGCGTTACGTTGGTGCAACAGTGGGCCTCCAGTGACGTCGGGGTCACCCAACTGGCCAACTCACGCCGCATTCGGGGCTTGGCCCTTGGCCAAGGGCCGGCAAGCTACCCGGGTCGAGGCCGGCGAAGAAGGCAGTAACGGGTCCTGGAGATGGTGGCGCTGGTCGTTGGCTCTCGGCGCGATATGGCCTTCGGAGCAGGTAAGCCGGGCCCCTGATTAGAATAGGCCCGGGTGCAGCAAAAACTGGCCCCAATTCGTCGCAGGTGCATGGCGACTCCTCCGTATCGTACTGTGAACTCGCGCAAGGTCACGGAGCAAGGTCACGAAGGAAGGCGCAAGGTCACGGAGCGGGGTTTCGGCGTCGAACGAGTTGGAGCGAGCGCTTTAGCCAGAAAAGGGGTGGGGCCTGGCGGAATTTTGGCCCGTGCGAAGCAGCTGACGAACGGTCCCTCGTAAGAGTTAGTAGAATGAACAAAGGAAGTAAGCGCACAATTATAACAAAAATAAATCAATCAACGGAAAACGCTAAGACACTCGGCCCGCACGTTGGCCGGATAAACACTCGCAAAACTTAAACTAGAGGGGTAGGGAAGGTGCAGAGGCCAACTCACACAACCTAACATCCCGCATCCTTTAAAATGTTATACAACACAGAATTAGGAATGAAAAACACTCGCAACACCATAATAAGGTATGAAAATATTATTTAGATCACACCGACAATTACTGGGAAATAAAAGAAAAAAACCTATTTCGCACAAGGCTACACACACAATTCTATGATACAAAAGGGTGGAGGGGGAAGGAGAATGATTTGAGGGGTTCATATTCACCAGGCCGGCCGGCTCGAGCTCGAGCTGAAACAAATTACTCATTTTCGCGCCGCGAGAGGTAAACAGTTGGGCGGTTTAAAAAATGTTCATTCCACATTCGGCCGAGAAGCTGGAGTAAGGCGATAGTCAAGGGTGGTCAGGCAAGCACTACCGTTACAATATGAAATGAAGAATACAGACAAATATTATACTCAAAAACAACAATTACGTAAGAGTGAGTGAGTGTATTTCAAGTTAGAACGTCGTTTGTACGTTATTTTTGTCACAAATAAATGTATATCGCTTCACTGTTGTTTTATTAGATAATCTACATTATCACAGGTTTGTTTAATACATCATATCACTGATATTAAAAATGATTGAACTAGGGCTTTATGGAATTGAATTTTGAAATAGGACGTTATGGAATCGTTGTTTCTGTTTTTTTATTTGTCTGGGTTTTTTATGAGAGTGGTTTGTTCACGTTCATAGTGAACAAACCACTCTCATTATGACTGTTCATTATCATAGATTATGATTGGCCAATCTTCCACTTAATTTTTTTAGATTAAATTTTTGAGATAAATTTTTAATAATGGACTGATAATGAACAATCATAATCTATGAACGTAAACAAACTACGGACTTTTCATAAAAAACTCCGACAGATAAAAAAACAGAAAATTTGGCACAACGGGTCTTGTCTATATTACCAACATATATGGAGATGATAATCGAGTTTGTACTCTTCTTAAAAATCGAATAAAAATGAGTGCAGGACGGTATTTGTATGTATTTTAAGGGGTCAGGCCACTGTAGAGCACGAAAAAAAACTGTCTAAATCATGCATTTTTTTCTCGGAAACTACATAAGGTACATACACGCGGTTTAGGGGGAATTATAAAGCATCTTTTTGTCTACAATTTAGAATTTATACCGGTCAATCAGGTCCAAAGTTGATGGCACTACAGTCGTCGAATTGCGCGATGTATCGTATGCAGCGTTTCGCGGGCGAACCGCTAGCGTCTAGGGGGATCTACCTAGATCAAAAAGAATAAAATGTGGCAATACTAGAAGGTTTAAACTAGAGAAGTGCACAGCCGATTTAAAAACTATTGACTTTTGGAGAAATGGTGCATGATGAAAAAAACCGTCAAATATTGACCCCGAAATTTTCCATTTGAATTAGCAATAACAAAAAAAAACTATATAAGTTAAAAAAAGATCCTATGTACTTCTCTAGAGAATTGAATTCGGAATAATGTTTGTAAAGATTCAGGCAGATTGGTCTATTGGTTTATGAGTTACGAGTTCGCCCAGTTTCAAAAGCATGGTTTCGAGAAAAACGCGTTTAAAGATAAAGTTTCAATTTCTAATAGAATATTTGCATATACCTTCAGTCCGCGATTTCTGCACCGTAGAATTGGCCTTCCAGGTTCTCGACCTCCATTTTGGCTTACCGATGGGACGTCCTTGCCTTTTTGGCGGCGTCTGTCAGCCGCCGCGCTGCCCGTTTCTGATTCGCTGCTCGTTCACGGCTGCGCAAAATTCATGGCATTTGGGGCCGATTTTGATCCCAAGGACGGCCATCATCTGTATGACACTATGGAGGCCATCGTTAAAGATGCAAACGGCAATATTTGTAGAAATATCAAAAATGCGTTTGCCACTGTAGTTTGATTTTGGCGCCATGGATTTTTTCGTCTAGCGGCGAAAATATAAAGTAAAAACTATGCCGAATAAGCCAGTAAGTTTACTTTATGGCCCACGTACGATAAGCGCGGCTGAAAAGACCAAAACCGGCGCGCCGCTGGACGGAATTGTCCCGTATCCCTCACATTCTAAGCCTCACTTAAGACGAAAACATTTTTTTCGATTTTTTAACCCTCTACAGTGGCCTAACCCCTTGAAGCGGCATTCTCATTTGGAGTGCTTAACTGCAAACACTACTGGGCTTCTTGTAGTCGTCTGAAACAAAATCGAGTAAGGGGGTTTTAAACTAGAGTACATTCTCTGGAGGATGTACTGTTGTCAATGAAATCGAAATCTAACAAAATGGCGACCATTTGAAAAAAGTCTCATTTTTCACCCTATTTTTCTGTGTTTTCAAATGGTCGCCATTTTGTTAGATTTCGACCAATTTCATTGACAATAGTTCATCCTCCAGAGAATGTAGTCTAATTTAAAACCCCCTTACTCGATTTTGTTTCAGATGACTACAAGAAGCCCAGGAGTTTGCGGTGAAGTGTAAAACGTTTAATGTAATCGTCCGTGGCGGCGGTGAAAATAATTATTTTAAAATAAAAAAATAGCTTTTATAGAGAAACAAAAATTAATTTTCGGAACATCCAAACCGCAAGCTTCTACGAGTTTTACTTTTCCCGCAAAAAAATTCCAAAGTTTACCCATTTTTCGACTCTCCAAATGAGAATGCCCCCTTAATACCCCAAAACAACATCTGTTCTGCGCGCAGCCAACGCCATACACAGACGACAACATTTTATTTGAGCGAGTTAAATAATGTTTACATTTGATACTTGGGAAATAATATATACAATAGCTTCACGCACAAAATGTTTGTTGTTCCGGTGTACTTAGTATACAGTATATTTAGTGTTATACAATAACAAGGTCGATTTACCGGATGATTAATGCCAATTATCGCAATTTTCTGGGCGCCACAGGGATTGTTGTCTTGGCGTATTGGCGATTGACCATCCGAACAAGCGGCACGCGCGGCAAAACAAGCAACCTCGTACGAATATACAAAGCAGCGCTTTATCAAAAGTATCATCCCTCTTCACCAGATGCTCCAGTCATACTCGACGCGCATAATTGTCATTTAAGTGCAGTTGTCTACAGACACGTATTAACCCACATGCGCGCAAGTCCACATATACGTGTCTGTATTTATGTATATATATTTATTATTTATAATTCATTTATATAATTATTTGTTACTCATTTGTTAACTTATTTATTAATTTGTTTGTTTATTTGTTGAATCATTCATTTATCTTATCGCTTAGGTTGATTAATAAAATTCTAAAAATCACATATCATTGGGGTCTATGCAGTTTGAGTTCACGAAATGGTCCTGAATATAAAACATTCTTAATGTGACTCTGTTCGTAGACTTGTCTGTTGTATTCCCAAAGCAAAGTAAAACTATCCTAAATAACATACACATCACGGATACAATTCGTCGATTAAGGAACCGCGGTCAAAGTGAGTTGCACGAATTTGCATTGGTCCATTCGACTTGGGTACCCTTAAAATGTACAGTCTCTAAATCAGTGCACAAGTTCTCTCGTTGAAGTAAAAGTCACGTTAAATGCTCAAACAGGAGTTATCTTTTTGTGGATACCTGATAGGCAATTATGAAGCGAACAATCTTGCGGTTAGAACTCGCGTTGCTAATTCTCACAAATTTCCAAAAGAAAAAAGCTTTTGCCAACTTAAAGGATATATGAAACCGAAATTTACAAAACGCATTGGTAAACTTCGTAATGCAACGTGAAATTTTTCTAAACGTTTTCCCCGAAGGCAACCGAGATGGCATCTCGGTTAACTCGGAAAACCTCGGATAACTCGAATGCTGTTGAAGCGATAAAGAGATATTGCGTCTCAAAAAGGTATGTTAATTAAATTCACAAAACGTTTTCGAAATTCCTTAATGCAATTAATCAAATACATAAAAATAACATTCACAATACATATACGAAATTTCACAAAAAGATCCAGGCATAGGTCAATTCCCAATACACTCGGGAAATTTCCAAGTTGTACTAGGAATATACCAATACATTTAAAAAATGTCTATTTCATATTTCCTATTAGTTCCCAAAAGTTTTTTTTCTTTTAAGAATTCGTGATAACTCGTAACACGGCAACGTTTTCGTGACAATTTTGCGTAGCCATTTCATGTTATGAATGTCGCGAATCATGTTCAAAGGAGGCAAATAATCCCAATCAACAAAATTGTAATTGTGTTCTGAAAAATTGACGTCCAAGTTGAGCCAGTAACGAAATGTAAATGCAGTGGTCCCAACGACACGCGATTGTTTACCCCAGACAACATTGCCCTGTAAAAATTTTTTTATTAAAGTGAATTCAAAGGAATTGAAATTTTCAATTCTTCTGAATGCATCTGAATCGTCAATCTGTATTCCGTACACAGAATTCAATGTACTATTTTGTACTGTCAAAACGAAATACGAGTTCAAATGCTACTCATTTCACTGTTTACTAAAAAAACATAAAAATTTCACAATATGAATTTCGTTAATGCAATAAAACTTAACTAGAATGGAACATAATTCATTGTACTTTCTTCAATTTGACTTAATTCTCGGGGCTAAACTTCTATTCCGTTTCCTGAATTGAATAGCATAGAAAACATTGAAAGTGAATGACATACTTGGAATCAGTTTAGCTCGTCATTTCTATTTCATTTCCAGAATTGAATTGAATAGAAAACATTGCAATTGGATTCCATAATTGTCATCAACTTTCTCTTGGAATAGAAGTCAACTGGGCAGAACTGACATTTCAAATTTTGTATTCCCATTATTCAGATTGTAAATTGAGAATTGTACAATCCTATTCTCTTGAATTCTCTTTAATCGAAAAATTTTTACACGGGCATGTTCAGTCCAAAGTCAGCTCTGAGTTAATTGAGACAAAACTGTATTTTGATCCCACCTGCACAAAAAACGAACTTTTTCATATCCGCACATCAGGCGCATAGTGGTTCTTTTCCGCCCGAGGGCGGAAAAGAACAACCTTTCTCCCTCCATACAGACACACAAAACGTTCATTTTTTATACAGGTGAGACAACAAATATCGTTCGCACCTCGGACGAAAAAAACCTATTTTGCGTCCTTGGTATGAAATATATTATTAAGCGTTTATTGGATATTAATCGTTTAATAAACGTGCATGCAATGTTTTGTTTCAAAGGTTTCTGTTCCGTTAGGGATATCACTCAAAGTTGACTTTGGGAAATGGGATGTTGACTGTGGCGTCACAATATTCTCAACGACAGAACTTGCCACGACCCGCCACAAAGTCACAGTCTGCACCGAAACGATCGTCAAGTGCAATCATCGAACGGTGTACACCGATGGGCATCAGCTAAGCATGCAAAATACACATGTCTCTAATGTATCTTCTACGGTCAACTGTGGTCATGCACCACTCGGTAAGACCACGTGAGCTCGTCCCGCGCACGTCATTTGGCGTCGACCTTATCAACTGGAACACAACCCGTTACAAATTACAAATTCAAGGAGTGGGTGTCATCCTACGAACGATTTTCTTTTTACTCGATATTAATTACATATACCGCCATTGTCGCTAAATTATCGGCGACCAAAAGTCGGTCTTTTCGCCGAATTCGCTTATGTTTCCGCACTTGGTAAATTCGTCTGTCAAAAATGATTGGGCCCACAAGGGAACGCAACTCAGGCCAAACGCTCGCTCTCCTCGATTACAATCATCGCTCGAGCTGTGCACGTTACTGTTACTTATTATCATTGCCCAACTTGTCTGGCTGTAAATAAAAAACGCACCAAGACAACCCTACCAGTGAACAATATTATTTCATATTCCAAATAATATGACAGGCATCTAAATATTCACTAATATTCTACGCTGGTAGGAAGATGTACTAAACGTTACCGTGTCTCGGGATTATGTCTTGTAAATGTACAGAGTTGCAAGTTGATTTTGGAAATGGAGATAATCAATAACAGAGTTATATAAAGTATTGCAAAATGAACAGTGAAGTATTCGAAAGAAAGTGTAAACAAGTTTATGACTTGATAAATGCAACAAAAGAGAAATGTGTATTAATAATGAAAAGTGTGTTTCTAAATTTTAATCAACACTCACTTTTTTCAATGAATGAAAACAGAGGGATTCGAGTATCTCGATTTTCATTGGTTGATTGATTGGTTGATTTCATTGGTAAGAGCGGAACATGTCAAATAGTGAGAGCTTATCAATTAGTGAGAGTTTCGAGTGTACAAATGTTTTGACATACATCGCGTCTCTTGAGAAACCCAAGAACTGTTCACTTCAAATCTCTTGATTGTAACCCATTCAGTTATATTTCATGACTTAGACGTACTGTATCGATTTCAACTGATATACGCAACTCGAGCAAACAAATTTGATAAGTTTAAACTTGAACTGAGACAAATGTATCGGTTTGAATCGATTAAGAAATACTATTCCAATTCAGAAAAGACTCGAAGAAAGCTCGTCTAAATCAATGGGCCGAAATGGCATCGAAATGGAACTTTCTTCCAGCCAGTCATCGATATTATATTATTCTTTTTTATGTTTAAATTGTAATTAGTAACTGATTTAACTGAATTTACTGAAAAGGATTTGGTCGTTCCGTGCATATTTCAGTTAAGTGTAGATTAATTCCTAATGTTCTGCACACATGGACTGAGTTTAATGGACCATTCATTAAATTTGAATATTTTTTTCTCAGTGTGAGACACAATAACGTTAAATACAGTTTTATCCATATACTGCCTATCTCCATCTCTATCGCTGCTCGTTCAGTGATGGATGCTTGCGATAACTTAATTATATATCTCTCTTCTTACAAGCATAATTCGTGCGGTATCGTTCGCGATGAGGACGGCGCAAGGGTCCATCTAATTAATGAAACATCACATTTCGCGAGCAACGTCGCCACCTGCCTCATAGAGCTCTTCTGTACATTATGTATAATTGCCTTATCTATGCCAGACAATACTGCGCTGCGTTCAAAATCTTTCACAGCTTCGGGTCAAGATGTTTGGCGACTTTCAGAAAAGTACCACCCAAATATTTCCCTTGCTTTCCAACGCGAACGTCCATTTAAACAAAACCCCGTCGAAATATATATAAAATATTTACGAGCACTGGGAATGTTCGCTGGATCTTTGGCTGTTGAAAATTCCAATCTACAATTTTGCTATTGTCTTATACGCTAGATAAACTTTCTACTACTGATGCCTACTTTGGAAATCTGACAAATATAGATAGTCGTTCAAATTTTGTGGTACTTTTCACGAAGATCGTTTTCAACTAATCATAACGAAGGCTTAGCTACGTAATATTAAATATTGGTCGTCTATGGGAGGCCAGCCCTTGATTCTGAATACCTACTCACTTAAAGTATTGAAGACTACGGCAAACAAGTCGGCTACAAGATTTGCCTAATTACAGTTATGTTACAAATCGTTCGCCAAACATCGCGTAAGACCAAGGATCTCAGCTGTTCTCTAATTGACGCGTTAGTTTCGGCGCTAGCGTCGTTCCAGGTCATTCACGTCTCACTGCCATTTCGATTTTCGTTGTATCTCGGATGAATATGTGTGTGTGTATGTGTATTGCAATTCGGGTGCTGCGGTAATTGACTCCGCTTGGTTCTTCTTTTTTGCTTCATCTTCATTTTCTTTCATTTTTTTTTAGGTAGGACCTCTGGTGAGTTTCAACAATTTGACATGGAACAACCGAACTGCAGCGCCAATAAATTCAACCATTTCCTTAAGAGCATACTTCGAAAACAATACTTGACGATCACTTAAGATATAATCTGTAACAATTAGGTTGTATTCGCTTTTTAATACAAAACAGAACGCACCAACAGTTTTCATTGATATAGTTCTTTGCGTATTCATATATTTATGTATGAATACTGAAATATTGTATTGTTAATTGGATGAGCGTGAAATTGTGGCAAACCAATTAACGATTCAGGGAAGTTTTATTTGACAATTTGTTTGAGAACAAAATTGATCGGCTACTTCCAAAATTATCGGTTACTTTCAAGTGTTTCATCAAATTGATAGGCTGAAAAACAATGGAAAAACAACATAAATTCTGCTAAATAATTTTGAAATTTAAAATTAATTTCCTCCCTTCTAGCTTAAACACGAACAATCGCTTGGAAGATTGTTATCTGTTTATCAATTATTTTGACGTACAGCTTCGCGGATTTTCCGTTGTTGAGTTTACAAGCATTTGTCGAATCCGAGTCCGCATTCCCACGATTACACGGCTCCGCCCGTCGCGTTTTCATACCAAAAACAAGACAATCAATTTCAGGCTTGATTCATTTGTTGCACATCAATTTAACAGTCCACTTTTGCCAGGATCGAGTTAGTCATGCAAGTGAAGCGCAAATACGCCTGATAATCAAATTACAAACATGATACGGAATATCATTCCGTTAGACACGAGCAATACATTTCAACAAGTGCGCAAAAACAGCCGAAATCAAATTATTACAATATAAAATTTTATAATTTAATACAATCGAGTTGTTGATGCAATTGAATGCAAAACACTTTTGAATTGCGATAACTCCGTTACCCGACCCTGCGCCGCATAATCGTCGTTAACTGCATTGTTTCCAATAGAAGGATCCATCACGGTCCTTGTAGAAAATAGGTTTCAATATTGTTTATATTATAATTTCGAAAAAACATGTTCTCTCAGATTTTATGAGTAAATTCTTAATGGAACCGGCTCATAATATCCAGTATTTTTTTCCACTTTAACGTATTTTATTACTAGCTAAAATGCTCAGTTTTCTTCCAGAAAGATAACATTTATTGGTGTCATAGCTAGAGTATACAATCCATATATCACCCATACATGATCCATGCAAGACCTATATTACACTGATTATTATGAGTCATTTTTATTAATTATGACTTTTGCTGAAAAAAATCTGCAAAAACATGTCTTTTATAACGATGAATAATTTGCTGAAAGCCACTTGCCATAAAGGCCCTTTTTTAGATGACAAAAAAGGGGCCTTTAGTGCAGCCGATAAATGTAATTTTGTTCGATGAAAAAAGTAAATTCGTTTGAATGCGTAATAAAATGTGCGTGCGCAGCAACATCGCGTGCCGGCAGAATGAAACTTGGCAAATATAAAATTGAATTTAAAGGCTGATGAGAAAAGGCGCGAGCGTTTTGTAATACGGCTGATGCAAATGTCCTCTTTAAATATCCTCGCGGTGACGAACGCCCGATCCAATCCGTCTGTCTAGTCGACAAAGCACAAATACCAAGCTGTAGATTTGTCATGAATTTTATTTACAAAATCTATAAAATGATGATTCATTAGATCTATCGATTTCAAAACAAACACCATCGTCGCGCGAAATGAACTCGAGTGATCGACTTGGCGAAGTGAATTGGTTAACTGTACGGAATTTTGCGTAACAACGAAACAATGACAACACGACAATCAAAGAATTATGTTGAGCCGGTGGTAAATTTGTATTGAATCAGCGAGTGCGATTACTCGAAATTTGGTTGGGAACGAACGATACGTCTTCTCGCGATTGAATGGCAACGGACAAACGAGCTCTGCGCAAAGAAAGGAAAGAAAAGTTGATAAATATCCTGGAAGGAAGAAGCAGATAGGGCGTAACGTTCGACCGATAATTCATCTATTTCGAGATTCGTCATTGGGTGTCACATAAACTTGACATGTATGAGTATTGGCTGGTGGCCCGTGGCCCGCACATAATTACTTTGAATCCGATTCGCTCGGATCCGCGACTTGGCTTACGTCTCTCGTTCTTCGAGTCTGACATTCGACATGCGGTTGGTGTGCTTCTCGGTGACGGAGAGAGGTCAATGGTTTTGCTCGACGATGCCGCGGGGCAAACGTAAATTAGAGTCATCGAAACGTGCGTTCCGCGGACGTTTTGACAGAACTTGGCTGATAAATAATTGAGTTATAAATACGGAAAGTGACGGCAGCGACCGAGAGTGTTGTCAAGGAAGAACGTGCGAGTCCAACTGGAATGTAACGAAGGCTCGTCCGCCACGGTTCCGCGCGAACCTTTCCAACAATCGAAAGGTTCGCGGTTGGCCGTTTGATTATCAAGTGACAAATGTTGTCCGGGATTCTATATGTACACGGCGACGAGAGCACGTCGTCAGATTTGCCACATCTCTCCTGTCGTGTCTCCTGTCGTGTCGTCATTGCATCCAATATCGCTGGTTCGTTCCTCGGACTTGACAAGTCAAGTTAACTTTTGCTTTGTTGTCGCCTTCCTATCGCACTCTCGGCTGGTTCGGAAAAAGTAAATGAGCGCTAATCGAGAAAGTTAACGGGGCGGCGACTTGCGGGGGAGCGGTCACTTGATCTGCAGCCACGGGTGTCGCAGGCACTCGGCTGCCGTCGCCCGCGTTTCGGGGTCGAACTCGAGCATCGGAGTTAGGAACTGGGCGAACTCTTCGGCCTCGCTTTGCGACCAGTCGTACTTCTCGGTGAGCACAGCCTGCAGGCCCCATGGTTTCAGCCCGGTTATGTGCTTCAGCTCGGCCTTCTTGTTGAAGAACTTGCGCGAGTGTTTGCCCGAGTGAGCGATGCGCCGAGGTATCGCGCCCAGCAGCTCGATTATGTGCGCTAGGTGGTCCTCGTCCCTAAAATACACGAGCACATTAGATATTCAGTAAATCGATATCTTGACATCGAAAAAACTAACTATTTTTTTTACTTGTATACAATTTTAGAAATATATTTTACAAATTAATGTTGTACTTTTGTATGCTCGATGAAAAATGAGCAAAAAATATCTGACGTATTCTTTTAGTTATTATATGCAAAAAATGGAAAATAAATGCGAATCACGTCATATGAAAATAAGAAACTGACGATTAGTCTAATTTATTTTAAGTTGATGACACTTCAGCAAGTTTACACAAATCAGTTTAATTGTAAGTTTGTAATTGTTTATATTGTAAGTTTGTAATTTTTATTTTACTTCACTTGCATAAAACTGATTTTATGTCTCTTACATAAAATTAATTTTATCTTTGCAGAAATATTGATTCATGTAAATATACTGATTAGAGAAAAAGAAAATAGTTTCATCCTTAATCAACTTATTTCCCAAACATGTCTACAAACATACCAAAGTTCCATTAAGGTGATGTATCAGTCAAAAGTTACTAGATTAGTGTCTTTCCAATTTACACAATTAAAATAATTACTTTTATAAAAAATCGCGCAGTCATTCAGTTTGTTCCATGTGGAAGAATCAATACTTTCGATTTGCTCAATTTTCGGAAGTACATTTTTAGATGACAAAAATCATATTTCCAAAAGTTACACAATACAACAAAATAATTATCAAACTTTTATACATGACCACAGTCTCCCATGAAAAATTAATCGATTCGCTACCAGATAATTTTAAAACAAAATGTCTTAACAACATAAAGTAAAAAGACACTAACTCCGTGACTTTAGCACTGATACATCACCTTAAACACAAACTATATATATCAACAACATTCAAATATGTTTTTTTCAGTTTCAATGTCAGTTTCAGTTTCACTCTCTAATATAATATAACTTTTTGTTTGCAGCAGCGTTTTACGCATTCAAATTGACATTAAACTCGAGCCAAACCCTTTTTAAAAACCATTTTCTCGTTCCTTGTTCAACAAAACTGCGTTCCCTAAATTGTGTAATCCGATTTCCTCTCCATTTATAACCTGCGTAACCTGGATTTGCATGACACAATGTAACGCAATTTCGTCGGATGTTTTCCACGACACACGACAATTGAATGAACTCTGGAATATATGTGAAAAGTCACCTGCAGTACTCTTCGCCACTATGCGGCTCAAATAAATAATCTCCGGTGGCTAATTCGAATGCCATGCAAGCCGTTGACCAGATGTCCGCGGATGTGCTGTAGCCGGCACCTAATAAAACTTCTAACGATCTATATTGTCTCGTCTGAATGTCTTCGGTGAATTTTTTATCGACCCAGCAAGCGTTGCCGAGATCCGCAATTTTGACTTCTACTTCGCAGTCGACTAATGCAGGATCCAGTGGCGCAACGGACGCACGCTTCGGTGGTTTTGCCTCAGGTGGGTTAACATTGTGACCTGCAATTCAATTGTGCCATTAATTTTTCAATCTTCGTTAATGCACAGTCCAATTTTACAGCCAACCATCGATCGCCGATGGATGCATATTGACATTTCATTATTTTGTCTAATCTGTTATCCTCAATACCCGCTGTATAACATTTCCTTAATAGTGCATAATACACTCGAAGCTCTCACTTTCTGCAGCTAATGAAAACAGAGGAACTCAAGAATCTCGATTTTCATTGGTTGAAGACGGTCAACATGTTAAATGAGAGCGGGTAAAAAATGGAAGATAAAAAAATGGTAGCTTAGAGTATTTAGTAAATATTGTATATATATTTTTAAACATTTGAATGTCTAATGTATAAAATATTTACAAAATAATATAATTATGTGACATTAAATATGTACTACATATTGTTTTCAAATGTGTAGAAAATATTCCGTGCTGTTAGCGTTATTACGGTATCTACAAATCATATACATATTTTTAGAATTAAAACAATTCATTAAGTATTTTAATACTTGACAACATTTACCTAATCCTCCTGTTATGTAAATAATCCTACTTAATTGAAAATGTGACATTACTCTCCAAATACATTCAACTCTAACATTTGAGATAGGAATTACTCAGTTTATCTGACAACAGGCTCGATAAGTAGTAAAATAAAAATACACTAGGTTCTGATTGGACACTATCAGAATTGTCGCAGATAAAGTGCGAGTAGAATATAAATATTGAAATATAACAACTTAACAACTTTATACTAACAAGAACAAAAAAGAACAAACCTTCGTTATCGCCGTTGCCATCACCACAATTTTCACCATCTTCAGTATCTGGATTACCTGGCGATGCAACTTCAGCGCTCTTTTCAGTATTACTTATATTAACGCTCTGCAGTTTCTGCTCCTCATCGTTCGTATCACTGTCAGGAGTCTTTTTATCATCCACCAGGACATCCATTCCATTCACGTGGATATTTGGCGCCATAGGTTCCGAAGTATCCGGTGACTCCTTGCTCTCGGTATTGTCCTCGATGCTGTCGGTTGTGTTTTCATGATCCGGACTATTATTCTCCACCTCGCCGTTTTCCTTGACCATCTCAGCCTGCTTGCTTTGCTCCTCAATCTCCACAATCTGCGCCATCTGCTTTCTTAGTCGCTCATTTTGACGTTTAGCTTTCTGCTTAAGCTTCTTCTTCTTGCTCTTCGACATCTTGCAGTTCGCTGTCGGCTCCTGGAATTCCTTTGGAGCGGTCGATACCAATGAAACGGGCAGCTTCAGCCCGAGCGAGTACATCTCAGTCGCCTCAACAGCCTGCTTTCGGATATACGTCTCGTCCACACAGATCAACACATTTTCCGGCTTTATGTCCGTATGAATAATCTTACCTGCAAACATATATCGATACAAATTTATTAAACAGTATTGTCAAAGACTTTTTACATTCATTAATACAAATAAAGTGTTATTAAAAGTAAGCCACTGTTCCTTGTTTTGCGATATTTATTAATGATTTATGAGTGTAAAAAATACTTAAATTTGCTTTCGGCATAGCCACAATCACAAATTAAACTATCTGGGTGTGATAAAAAAGGTGGGGCAGAAACTGCTCTAAAGTATAACTGTTTTAATGTGTAAGACAATTTAACATTTTGGGGCCTGCGATTAGATCAAAAGTTATCGATCTTCACAGCCTGGCAACAAAGAAGTTTATTGCCTGGCTAAAGTAAGGCAAATGGGTTGATAATTAGTTATATATAAAAATTAAGTTTTGTAACGCGGTGGACGGGTTTGTCAAGAATCCATTTTTTATGTCTAATATAATTGCTTCTTTCAAATTCAGAAACATTTTTTTAAATGTATTCATATTTTTTACATATATTTTACATATATTTCGCTAATAATTAATATTATTAGCGAAATATTTTGTAGACAATAAATCTGTCAAATTATACCCCTTCAACTACTTTGTCCAACATCACTAAAACACCACTAAAACTGGCTACTTTCGCTGCGCTGAAAAAACTGTGTCATTGATTCCAACATGCACATGTTTGTTGTAAATATATAGTATGATAGGATTAAAACTAGTGAATGCTGTGTGTTTGAGACAACAACACAAGTATGTTCACAGCCATTCTTTAATCTAAACACACCATATGTTTGAGTCAACAATATAGTATGTTTGAAGAATGATTAGGTGTATATTGATTCTTAGCAAACTGTATTCTCTCATTTATGTTAATCATTTTACAAATGATATCTAGAACGAGTGTTTATAAATCAACTTTTTGCATTATTTGATTATTAAAAACAACTACACTTTTCTACCGAAAGTGACAAAGAACAAGTCCACCACTGCCTTCCAGTTGGACTAATCGTATGCATGAATAGTCACCGCTAAAAAGTCATTTGCAAATCACCTTCAGCATTTTATTAAACACAATCGACAATATAAATCAATAACGCTCCTTTACAACTTACATTTATTGTGAAGATAGTCCAGTCCTTCGAGGACCTGTCTGATGATACGTCGAACGTTGTTCCGTGGAATTCCCCTGTAGTTCGACTTAATAATGAGTTTAAGTAAGTTGTGTCCCAGCACTTCGAAGACCATGCAGATGTGCAGTCCATTGACGCCGCTGATCTTGAAGTCGTTAAGCAGCTGGACGGTTTTGTTGCGCTTCGGATCTGTCGGATCCGTGTGTCGCACATCTTTCAGGAGCTTGATTTCATCCAAAGCCGTCTCAGTGAAATGCGCCGCTGACTTAACAACTTTCAAGGCCACAAATCTTTTGTCCTACAAGACATTTTTATGTCATTAATTTCTTTAATTATTGCATTATTCAGGGATATTTTAGTATGATTTTTTACCCAAAATGTAAATTACTATAATCTTCATATTTGTCAACAGTTTACCATCTTCATTTGTACAATGTCCTTCTTTAAATTGTATTTCTTTGAGTACTTTTAAAAATCTCACGAATGAGTAAATACTTGTATTCAAATAACTCCTGTACTTGTGTATTGCTCTTTATCTCTATGTACCATTTACTTTGCATTGGGCTTATAGCCTGTATGGTTACCAAAAGTATTTGTTTATTTATAATTATATAATTATAAAAAATACATAGGGAGTTGAAGCAAGTTACTTGAAGTCATACAGTGTCTAATTTTTCGCTGTTTTTATAAATACGATATGGAATTAATAAATAAATAAGTGATGAATTATTAATGCCTATTATTACTAATTATTAATGCCTAAGGCAGTCATATAATATTACAGATTTTTCATAATGTGGTATGATTCCATGACTACATGTTTGCTAAGGGAGTGATATACACCCTTAATTAGTTTCAACTTATTATTATTATTATTATTATTATTACTGTTATTATTATTATTATTATTATTATTATTATTATTATTATTATTATTATTATTATTGCTAGCTTAATTTCAATATTTTTGAAATTTGAAAATAATTATGCAAGATTCTGGGCGATCCAAGCTGTAATGTTCATACAAATTGGCAAAAATATTTGTTTTGTATCGATTAAAATATTTTTGTTTGAATGAATAATGTAACGTTATGGTTTATGGCCAAACTAGGACTATATATCGAATTATTTGTCTAATGAGTGTAATATATAAAATTGTCTAATGAGTGCAATATATAAAATAATACATAACAATATATATTAAAATATGTTGAACAGAGTAATTCCATAAATTAATTCTTCAGCCATTCTAAATAAAAATTCTAACATTTTATAAGCTTTACCCACAATATAGTTAACAGGGTATACAAGTATAATTTTAGACATTATTGTTTATATCATACAACTGACAAAATTAACTTCAAATATTGAATGAATTGACACAAACGATTTATTTTGAAAATTTTAAAGTAAGTGACATAAGAGTATACATACTTGTAGATCCCAACACAGCCAAACAGTAGAAAAATGACCCCAGCCTAATTTGCGCGTAACGTGATAACGGCTTAGAAAAAGGTCGCCTATTTTGACAGGGTGGTAGCCTCCTTTGCAGTAATCGGCGCTGTCCTCCTGTTCCTCATCTTCGCTGTACATGTCATCTTCCTCCTCAATGGTCTCGTTACTCGAACTGTGGCTCGGATCTAACCTATATTCCATTTGCGGTTTATAAATAAACGTTAGAACTGCGTGCGTTGCTCGATAGCAAAAACATAAACAATGTATATCACGCGTGATTACGTAACGTCATAACGGTCTACCGGAGGAACCGATCAAACAATTTTGACGATGCGTTCGGATTTAGTCGAATGGATGAAGTGATGTTGAGACAGAACGGAGCAGCATTGCCAAATACACTGTACCAAGTTGAACTGAGAAATGTCATTTCTAAAATAAATTTGCGCGTTTGTAGAACTGTTAAAAAGCAGCTGTTTGTGTGTATTTGCATTTTATTGGTCTTATCAACCCGCACATTTAACAACTATTTTAATAAAACGAAGTTTTTAAATCGATTTACATTATTATTGGATTTTTTTTTTTACAAATTAAACTTAGGAAAGTGAGTCTGTTTTATGTTTTTATTTTTAAATTAAAAATAAATTGGTCAATAGGATATGTGCAATCATTTTTACAAGTATGAAAATGTATAAGGTAATACTGGACTTGCACAGGGAAAATAAACAAAATAAATATCTATCATAAATATATTTATGCTATAAGTTATTATTAGTTGTATGATATATTTAAAAAGTCAGTCTAGAATCAGATATACTATTCTTGCTTTGACAAATAAATAGTTCTAATGATTTATATAAAAAACATTAATTTGATACTTTTAAAATATTTCAAGAAGATGTTTTACTTTCAGGACAGGATAATTAAAATTTTAATGTATCACGACAAGTGATCAATACCATTCTGCAGTTCTTTCTAAAGTTATTTCAAATTCTTAATGCAGGTTATTATATTGTATTTGTGTGAACAATGTTTTATATTTTCATTTTGTCAAAGTTTGCTTGTAGTAATTATATTTCTTTAAAGAGAAGTTAATTTGCAGAATAAGTTGAAAATTATCAATTAATTTTATTCTGTATATAATTGAATTAAATTGAAATATAGGGACTGGAAAAGACTGTCTGTCAACAGTAAAAGTAGTAATAAATTAAAAAAATTTGTGGAAACCTATTCTTTAAAAAATATAGATATGTGTGCAATCAACTTACACATCTATAATAATTTGCCACTTCCTCTTCATTGTTATTATTACTTTCAATATTAGTTCAATTAAGCACTTGAAATATTGACCAATTTCGCAAAACAACATTATTCCGTGAAACATAAAGAAATGTGTATTGATTTTTCAACGACAGGAAAAATAAACATTAAATGTTATAAAGGAGTCAGCTTCTACACTCTAGGTTAAGACTGAAGAGAATTCTGTTTCAGATTACTTTGACTAGCTTTTATCCTAGTTACATTTTATGAGCTAATAATTTATTCTGCATGTATATAAAAGCTAGTAACTAATTGCTAAACCGTCCAATGAAGGCTGTTCTTATTGGTCAATTCTAATCTGCAATTAGATATTTGTCTCTTTTTTCACGTCCATGTTGCTCCCAGAGAAATATGAATTTAAATTGAAAAATTAATTGTTCCATCAATTTTGGAACAATTTTTTTTCCAATATACTTAAAATTTAATCATGCTCGTGACCTTTTTTATACTACTCTCTTGCTTGAAAATGATGACACATTTTTTATCAATGTTTTGAGTTTTAGCAGGTATGAAATTCTGATTTTTGTCATTTGAATGTTTGAAAAGAAATTGCAGAGCAACATTTTTGTTGCTTTATTGTTTTTTGTTTTTATTTTGTTTGCTTCTAGTTAATATGTATAGAGGAAACAACATGACTGCAAATTTGCTTGATCTTGTTTTGGTTTTGACTATTAGGATTATATAAATCCAACTAGAATGGTTAATCAACTCCTGACTATTTCCAATTTCCACCAGCCAGCTCATTTTTGATTACAAGGAACTGTATTGTAACCGTAAATCCATTCATTTGCACTCATGAATGAAGAATCGCCTCCGTGAAAAGTGGGCCTCTCGAAAGGCACAACACCCCGAAAGCGAGGCCCTCTGCCACCTAACCTCTCGGACCAAAAAACGCGTCGCGCCCACCAGATCGGCATCACCGGAGCTGCGCGCCGCGTGCCAGTGCTTATGATTAAGCCGTGGGCAAAACCCAAACAATCGTCTCTCCGGCCGTAATCGTACACCTCCCCTGTTGAAACCCCTTGTTCCTGGAGAGCGCTCGAAAATTCGCGAACTGGCCGCGTGATTGAGAACCTAACCTCACCGGTTTGGCAAATCGGGGGTTGTGCCCGTGCTGGGGCTGATTACCTGTTACTGTCGCTGTAAGAGAAGACCTTGGGCTGGTTTTGTCTCGCGGCGCCGCTCTTGCTGCACTGGCCGGCCATGTTCTCGGCGTCGCTCGGCTGCTGCGCCGTGGCGGCCTTGGCCTTGCGCTTGCCTGGCTTGTGTCGCTTCTTCTTCGCCTGGATCGCGAGCACGCGCCTGTTGACGTCCACCTTGGCGCTCATCCCAGGCGCTGTCGTTCGGCCACAGTCGCGTCCCGGTGAAAGCAGCAAACAGCGTCGGCGCTTGTCGTCGTCCGCGAACGTGCTGCGTCGTCGTCGTCGTCGTCGCCGTGGCCGTCGGTCCGCGTGGCTCTGGGCGCCGACTCGTGTTGGTCCTGGTTGTAGCAGGGCTCGCAGTTACCGCGTCATGCTGGCGCGGTTCGGTGGCGCCAGCGCGAGGTGTCTCAATCGCTTAGCCCACGGCGCGTTCGCCTGTTTGAGTATGGCCGCCGCGATGCGCCGTGCTGCGGGCTGGCGCGACGGCTCGTGGGCTGCTGGGTTCCGGCGCGCGGAGCCTGCGCGGACGGCCGGGGCGCCGACCCGGGCCTGCGAGCGCTTCCAATTCGGCGGACAGTTGCGCCCACGGATTCGCACGGGTTCACGCGCTCGCGGACCAAGGCTCGGGGGACACGCCGTGACACCAGATCGCGACCACCGCGAACTAACCGCTTCCGGTGCGAGCGGTCCGAGCAGTCGCGCGAGCATGCGCGTCCGCCCGCGCGGCCATTTCGGATTCGACGTCTCTCCAGTAAACGATTCCCTCGCAAACATATCTAATGGAACGCTCCGCTCAGAGTTATTGCTATTTAACCTATCCAAAAATCCCCCTCGCATTTTTTTTTGTTTTAAACAAATCCATCTGTTAAGCTCGTTAAAAGAATCTCCATTAATATTGATATTCCAACAATGAAAATGTATAGAACAATGTTAAACATTTCATTATTTCCAAAGATTTATGTAATTTCCAGGCTGTTCAGTGAAACCTCCCAAAAGAATTCCTGTATAATTCCCAGATTTTTCACGGAAAACTAATTTTTTTCAAGGAATATTGTGAAATATTTTTTGTGTAGAGTAATATCCATATACCCCAACGGAATCGAAAATTCAATAAACGTTTGGCGAACATTTTGCTAAACGTTGTTTGACAGTTTTTTGAACGTTCCAAACGTTCTATAAACGTTTATACAACGTTAAAATTTCCGGCTGTGGAAAGTTGTCTGAACGTTGTCTCAATGTCGCCCGAACGTTTCACAAACGTTACAGTTTTTTTAAGAATTTGTAAAATTATTGAACGGTTACCTGAACGTTTATAAAACGTTTCGAAACGTATACTCTCTTAAAAAAAGATATCGCTGGGAATCGAACTCAAACCTCCAAAGTGCCAAGAGGACTCCTTACCACTGAGCCTCAAGACTTATTTGTAAATAAGGGTTTAGTGTTGATATCTCCTAACATACTTTTACACAAACGTTCAGAGAACGTCCTAGAAACTTTGTTAGCGGAAATTTCAACGTTGTATAAACGTTTACAAAACGTTCGGAACGTTTCAGGAGCCTTCACACACGGGGAGAAAAAATGCCATTGAAGAAAATCAACCTGTCATGGCAGATTTTGTAAGTTACAAGTGGAAACAATAACTGAAAATCGTAAATATGTGTTACATATTGATACAAATCACCAAAACAAATATTTATTCGTATTAAAAACGTAAATATTGCTTTCTTTTGTTTATTTATTAACCCAAATTCGATTAAATGCAAATTCAATTCTACGTTTCCATTGACAACTTCGAGCGCAGATGGCGCAGCGGTCGTACTAAACTGAAATGGGTTGGCGTACTAACCTCAAACTCGAGGTTGAAGGTTGTATGTTGAAACAAGAACGTTAATAAATGCTGTTAAGTCAAACGCGAATGCTGTTGAGCCAATGACATTCGCTGTTGATTCAACAGCGAATTGTGCACGAGGAGAATTTTTTCTCCCCGTGCACAACCGCAATAAAAACCTTCGCTAAACGTTTTTTGAACTTTCGGTTCCGATGGGGGATTCTTATATATAATTAGTTATAACGTCAAAAAAATATATACCATAAATAACTGACTAAATTCGTCGATGTTAAACAGAAAAACTACATATAAAAGAATAATGCGTTCAATGTAAAAAGGGAGGGTATTATAGAAATATTTCGAATAGTGTTAAATATGTGTGAAACGTTGCACGCGTTGAATGAAGTCATACTGTCATTATCAGATTCAGAAAAAGCATAAGCTTTAAACTGAAAGATGCGAAATCTATTTTTTTAGAAAGGAGGGACGTTCCCTAGCACTGGGTTAATGTATGTGGGTTCCTACAAAATAATTTAATTCGGTAACCGTAAGTGAAGTGTCCATTCAAAATAAATACGAGAGGAAATCCGTTACCGCACATGGAAAGATTCTCAAACTGTGTTTTCATCGATTTTGACGTTTTTAAGCTATGGTTTTCAGCTGACAACGAACCGCAATCCATTTACGGTAACCGAATTCTTCTTATCGACGATTGAGCAGAAGATGGTCCTATCTCAGACGAAGCGATCATAAGTGGCGTATTCGGATGGCAAGAATTGCTTGTTTTAATAAAGGACGCACTTATGTGACTCGAATTGTCTGTCCTTTATTAAAACAAGTGATTGTTGCCATCCGAATACGCCAATAATCCTACCTCGGACGAAGCGATAAGAAGGTCCTACCTCGGACGATAAGAAGGTCCTACCTCAGCCGAAGCGATAAGAAAGTCCTATCTCAGACGAAGGGTCCTATTTCGAGCATTATTTTTTCGTTTTCAGTTTTGTGGCAACACTAAAATGACAAATCCTTGATTGGTACGTCATTGGGAGACACAAAATTTAATGTGATTCCAATACGTTTCCCGACTCTGAAAAAATGGCTTTTTGGCTTTACACGGAAAAAACAGTTTTGTAGTTGCTACAGGAATTCCTGTGAAATTCACTGGCCGATACATGTTCACAGGCATGAGCAGGAGCCCCAGTACGCCAATTACAACAACTAAGCGGTTTTTTTTTTTTTTTTTTTTTTTATTGGTTGGTGATATGGCGGAGGTATTCTGCCTC
>JABFPB010001683.1:0-23816 GCA_022817645.1 Ceratoteleas bidentatus | reverse complement strand
AGATATTTGATATCAAAATTTCAATAAAATACATGGTTAGTATATCTATATATACGGATTTTTCCAACTTTGACACTAGATATCTCCTAAACCAGCTAGTGGAGCTTGATGAAAATTTGGATAATTAAAGTTCATGATTTGAACAATGTTTCATCAAAATTTGATCGAATACTGAGAATTTTGATTTCACTATGCAAATACCTTAAATCTCATTACAGTTCTGATCTTTCAACCTGATGTAACTAAAGTTGGTAGGCTACTCCAGGAAAGCGAAACATTGTTGGTTTTCACATATTCACTGGAGACTAAATATATTAATATTCGATAAAAAGTCTTTCATTTGTTTATTACCATTCAAATGAGTTTATTGATTGTTATGATTGCAATCTATAAACAAAATATTTTAAGTAAACCGTCTTATAAAATAAGAGTGTTGCTACAATTTAAAATAAAACAATAAAATTAAAAATTAAAATAAAAAAAATTAAAATAAATAAACACTTTTGAAAACAATCGTTCTTGCTAAAAAAATTAATGAAAAATATAAAAGAAAGAAGTTGCAGTTATCATTGCACATTTTTAAGAGTAAATAAATGAAAAATAAAATAAGATGTCATTTTCATTCAAACCCATTTTTTAAATCTGTTTCATAACTGAATGAGACATCGCTCAATCAAACTTGTTTACATAATAGACTTAGAAACGATAAAAAATATCACTGGTACACTCAATGACATAATTTATATCCGAACCAGAAATCGATCCTAATTGACGTAGAAGTCAACGAAAGACGTTCGTCCATCGATCGCAAAGCCTGCTATATATCTTAATTACAATTCGTCTGGATTACCGACGACGCTTTTTCGGAGTCTCGGGGCCGCAGCGAAAATCGCGCGGCCGAGCTCATGATTTACGCCAGCTTACGACGACAAATCACGTTTGATTTTTGATTCGCGCGTCCCCCGTGACGATCGGCAAACACTCGAATTAATCATTCTTGCAAATTTTCGTGCAATTATTTATCGCCCGGCGGAATATCATTCGGGCTGTCAATTAACGGGCTGCGAATGAAACGCGGCGACGGGCGGTTTCGATGATATGACCCCATCGCTTTCTGGGTCGCGTTGTTTATGAACAGCCCGAAATCGCGATAAGCCCGCCGCGCCTCGCCAATTTACCGAGCGCGATATTTCTTGCACCGCGTTTGCAATTTGAATTGTAAAATAACAGTTGGGATTGTTTAATCGGCGGCGAACGTGTCCATACTTGAAACGATTAACTCGGCGAAAAATCGCGCGAAAAATGACGAGTACTGGCTGACCCTTGTTTGCGTGTAGATTATTTTATGATAATTTATTGCGCTGGGAATTGTCGGCAAGGGGCGATCGACGAACGTTTTAATTACACCGGTCAATTGAAAATAACATCAATCATTCGTTTTTCATTAATTATTTACCGCCGATAATTTGTTTAGCAGGAAATTGTGATGGAATGTCAATTACATTAATAACTACTAATTATGTCTGATTGATTCTTTGTCATCAAAGGCATGACTTTGATTTGCGGTGATTTCGATTTTTTTATTACTACAAGTTAGAACATTATAGAATTGATTAGTGGATCATTATGCATTTGCGAGTGTAAAATGTATTAACTACACTCTGTTTGAGATGTGGAATCCGAAAATTTATTTTAGTGTCTTCGTTTAATAGGCGGGTTTAATTGTTTTACGTTCTTTAAACGTATCATGCAATTTTACTAATTTCAAAACACGTTATTCATAAACAAGGTTTATTAGGAAGGTATATATCGCAGTCGTTTTGTTGATTGTTTAATTAGGCGAAAACAGATAATTAAACGGGATATACAGACGTTTTATTACCACGCAGGTGCTGTTCATTTGACTGACACACCTTTGCCGCCATGTATTATATCAGCAATTTATGATTTTATGCGATTAAGTCGCCAAGAGTGCAACATTTAATTTCGTACTTCGAACGAAATTCGGTATCCGGATTATCAAATCTTAACCGTAATTAATTTGTACGATCATGATGTCCAATAAATTATGTAACATCTGAACAGTTATTTTAAATTAAATACTAAAATTAATTAATCATAAACGGGTGTTTATTTTTTAATGCTCCGTCATGTTTTTCAAAAAATTCAGACATTTTACTATTTATGAGAGCCTTTCTTAAATTTACAGATATTTTTTTAGTTCGAAATAAAATTGTAGAGATCATTACTCTCATTCCAAAAATCAATTTATTGCCAAATTATTCAACAGCAACTTTTTATGCGGGAATGGCTAATGAATTGACAGAAACGTTTAACCGAAAATAAAATCAATTTGAGATTTGTAGTCAAAGCCGCGATCTTTCGCACGCAGCGCTTTAACGTCAAGTTTTTAACAGGTATGATAAACTTTTATGTTCTTACACTGGTTGCGTGAGGAAAAAATTACATCGGATATAATGATGCATGCATTTTTGCACCGCGAATGATAAAGGGTGCATTAAACCCGGCATAATGAAGATGGATTAAATCGTAACAAAGACCCGAAATACTTTATCAATGGTAAACATATACCGAAAAAGTTGGCGGTAAAATGGAATGAATTACGCAAAATTTCAATTTACGTGGGCTTAGTCATGCATTTTACAGCCAAAAGCCTCGTGTTTAATTTAAAATACAATATGAAATGGACACAGTAGAATTTGTTATAGAGAATTGTATGAAAGAAAGTTTAATGAAAATTTGTGCCAACGATTTATTAGCTACTTTATAAAACCTTATTTTCTATGTGGCATCCTCTGAAATAATAACTGTTTTTCAATGACCATTCTATAACGAGCTAATTGCAACAATTCTCAGCCTTAATTACTAATTATTTACAGATACGCGACGTGTAATTAATGAATAAATGAGTAATTAGTAGATTCTGATGTGGATTAATAAGTTGTTCGTTTAAACTCCGCTCAATTTTATCAGATTTCCCATTCCGACCAATCATGTACAATTATTTGCTATCGCATTTTCCGCAATAATTTTATATCAACCCGCGAGTAAACATCTGTGTGAAATTCTGACACCGGCCAACTTTAATTCGTAATTACTTTTTTCTGCCAAGCACGTACACGAATCCGCGCTGTACTTTTAAATAATTCCATTTCAATTGAAAAACGATGTTTTTCAATCGCACCGAGGCGTGCTTTTTCACTCGCTCTTTTTTTACATTAGATTACTTTGTACAAATTGAAAAAGGAAAGCGATGAAAAACTGGAGAAGATGGTAAAAGAGAGCATCTCCTTGCGACCCGTAAATCATCGAATTATTATCTGGGGCTCCAAATTAAATTAAAAAGCTTTTCGTGTTTCGGCCGTCACGTAATATCTTGGCCGGTCGCGTTTAAAAAGGCGCAAGATATAAATGATTAATAATAAGCCGTGACAAATTTAAGGACGGCCTGCGGGCTTTTAATGAACGTCGGTCGCGGAGGCGTATCTGATATCAGATACAGCCGCTTTGCTCATTTTTCATCGACGCACCTACCTGTTGTTCTAATTTCGCATAATTCACGCCTCGGCGAATTATCGTAATCCGCACTTACCAACGCGCGAAAAAGTACGCAAAACACCTTTGATTTTAATTTTTCTCGCATTCAAATTCGCCGCAACTTTTCCTTACAAAACATTCTCAGTTTCGACGCAACTTCTTTGTAATTCAAATTAAATCACGCCATTGTCGTACCTTTTATTAAACTGCTATTATTTTTATTGTTGAAAGTTTTTACACTTTCTGCTGGCTAAACAGCCACACCGATTGCTCCTGGCGACATTCAAAAAATCGCGCGTAATTTGTTTTATAACGCGAGTAATTCGTGCGATTAAAATGATTCGAAACATTCGTCCAGTTGAAAGTTGCGCGCGAAAGCCGCGGCGCTTTTCGGTAAAATTTTTTTTGACAAGCTTTATTAAAGTTTGCGCCATTTTTTGCCGGACCTAGCCGCGAGTGATATACGCGCGCGTATAAAATGACGTTGAATAATTCAACGATTACGCGGAATTAGACCACTTTTCACAAAGGAACACCCGAGCGAAATAAAATTTTTCCAACAAACAGTATGCAAGCGGCGCTGCCTTCTTGATTAGACTTTAACTCGTGTTTCCGAAAAATGCCAACTAAATGCGCCGCGGAATGTTGATTAAAAGTCATTGTCAAATCATTTGCCTGTCTTCATCCTAAGCGAACAACATTTCAGCGGATTTTTCCGGTGAATCCGGAAAAACTTGATATCCAAAGTAACGCTTTTCAGACGTTTTTTCCATTAAAATGGAAGGAATCTTCAATTAGTAAAATTCCATTCCACCCAATCGATTTCTAGTCTTCACTTGTTAAAACTAATGTCCAATAAATATTTGGCTCCTCTAACCTACAGACAGCAAGATAATAGCAGCTAAAAAATTGAGCCGGCTGAAAAACCGGACGCCGAGCAGCTGAAATGGAAAAGCCGAATCGGGATTAATAGATAATAATCGCAAAAAGCGAGTCGCGTCGCGCGACCCGAAAAAGCATAGTGTCGCGACTCCTTCTGCTTACAATAGAAATCGGCTTAACTAGCGAAATTTGAAAATCAATTGCAGCGGACGCGCTTCGGCGATTTGTGCCCGCAATCTGCTTTTTGTTTGCGCGCGCTCTCGCTCGCGCCGTTGTTCTTCCTCTCTCATTATTTTATTTCGCGACGTCCAATCGGATAAAAGAAAAGGGATGAGCGCGACGTACTTCGGCTCTTTTTGTCTGACAGTCAGACACATATCGTCCGATTGTTGGTCAACGCGGTTTCGTGTTTCCCGTTTTTTCCTCGCAATGCGCCACGTCAAACCCGGCTTTTTTCCGCTCCGCCGACGCGACCGAAGATTAATTATCGCGCCGCTCTATTTGCTCGCCGACTACGAATATCATTATAAGCGCCGAATATTCCTTCACTCTTTTCTTTTCGCGGAAAAAAACGCGGAAAAGTCGTTCGCGCGTTGTAAAACTGAACGTTCGCCTGCAACAACGTATAACATTAATTAACCGGACGCAGTGAAGTAAAACCAATTCTCATGACGGATTTCGCGAAAAACACTCGCTCCTGAAGTAGCGCGGAAACCGATTGGATCGAAGAGTGGAGCGGTTAATCGAAAACCGTGAAACGCGTGTCGGAGCAGTGTTTCCCATTTTCGCTCACAGTCAAATGATCTCAAAAGGAATCCGGCTCGGGACAGAGAGTTTGCTTAGCCGTCCTAATGCGGCGACTTCTTCCTCCGTGGAATCCGTTTTCGTCGCAGCGACGCCGGCTTGCGTTTCATTCCTCGTGATTTATTTATGCTCCTCAAAGACCAGAACGACCGCACAAGGGCGGCCCCCTTTTCCCCAGTTTCCCCGTCAATAATTCTTTCATGATATCGTTTCGGGCGCAGGATTGTTTTGCGAGCGACTCGGACATATAACGTAATCAAGATCGCCGTTCCTTGAGGTCCCCGAAACCCGCGCTGCATTTTTCATGCCGCCCGCGAAAACTCGCATCAATCATCTCTGCCTTATTTATGTCGCAGTGCCCGCGAAACTCATTTGAATGGCATCGACGGTTCCCGCAGCAAATCATTTCGCAGTCAAGACTGCCGGCGAGATTACGATCGGGTTGTTTAAACAAACGCCGAGCTGAAAGCAATCGATGAACGCGATGAAAAACACATAAATAATGCACGTCCACGGTTTGTGCATAAAAAAGTTGGGGGAAGTTGGGGTCAAAGAATGGAACTGTATTCATAAGTTAGTATTACGCCGAACGCAAAGCGAAAGCAAGCATTATGGAAGGAAACGCCGGAAAACAAAGTACATATGCGCACCGCAAAAAGGGTCTTCACGCAGGACTCGCGATACGCTTAAATCATGCAAATGCGTCGATTCGGCGACGCATTTCAACGCATCGAGTTTCCGATCGCGAAACTCGATTTCTGCGAGACTTTTGTCTCGCGGAAAAAGTCATTCCGCGCGAAAAGTCGCGTATAATCGGGTGGCGAATTATAAACTTGCCAAATGCGACGAGTATAAAACAAAAAACAAATGTTGGGCGGCCACTTCGGAAAGTGGCGATCGAGATTTCGGCGATCGTAAATCAAATCGCGCGGAAGTATTTTCCGGTATTGTTGCGTTCGACGAGAACTCTGCGCGGCGGACTGTGAAAATGTCACACGAGAAAGCGTCGGGGGAAAAGAAGTGCGTCGCGAAAGAAGTTTCGCGCGCCGCCGACGGGCCATCGGCGATTCCGCTGTCATTAACGCCAATCGATCGCAGGCAATTCCGGCTGCGAAGCGAATTCAGTTGTCACGCTGCAGGGCGAGTCTCACTTTTGTTCGGCCAATTGCTTACGAGAAGTCGTTACTGCGACAATTCATTTATTGAATTACATAATCATAGGAAACACAGTTAGGACAGTTTGCTGCTAAGTCAGTTTTTGCGGAATGAATACTGCAAAAACTGTTGTCTTGAATATGTTTTCAGATTAAACGTTTTTTTTAGTGTTTAGTAGTGTTTCAAACTAAAACATTTTCCGAAAAATTTACAGAAAAGGCTGACTTGATTCAATTCAATTTTCAGCAGTAAGAAAAACTCTGAATTATAACTGAGTTCAATTCTAGAGTTATTCCAGAACGATATTCTAAACAACGTCTGGTAACCGTCTGAATATGTTTGAGAATATATTTGAAAATGTCAGTATATTGACTAATATCCAATTTTCACAGTTGAATATTTTCAAACAGCATTCCATATATACCAAAATGTTAAATCTTTTTCGAGAATTTCGATTTCTCTTCGAAATCCAAAATTCCCTATAGGTGGAATACATTGAATTCCAAAGAATATGATTATCGAAGTACTTCCAATTCATTTTCAAAGTGAACAACCAAAAAAGTAAAAAACCATTTGTGTTTAAAATATTATCTTATTTCACAACAAAGGCACATACGTGTTTTCACTTTTATATGGTATTATAAAATGAAATATTTAAAGCATGTGCTTTTCCACCTCAAAACCATTTTCCATTACTTTCATCGTTTCCACCCCACAAAAACATTCGAAGAACCACAGTTTTGTCGTTTAAACGTGCTGGATTCCCTTAATCATCAAAAAACGAACACTGCAACGCTTTCCGCTATATTAAAAGTTCATTGTGCACTCCAGCAGCTCTTCATTTTATTTGTTAAGTCGCACAAAAAGTAAAAATTTGAGTTGCGCCACGGGCATAAAAAACAATTAACACACTGCTATCCGGGATTTATGCAAAAGCGTGAATTTTTATTGCAGGTCCGGCGGCCGGTGAAACACGGTTGTTCATAAACAGAGGTTTCCGAAAGATTACCATAAAGATGTCGGGAGCGAACGGCCGCGAAAATGACGTCAGTTTTCGCCGGTCGCCCGAAGTCCATTTATATGACGTTTATAAATTGAATGAAGCGAAATGAGTGTAAGTCACATTTGGAAATCGAGCGAATCGAACCATCCAGTAAATCATTCTGTTCCGGGTACGTGACTGAATTTCCCGACGAGAACCGGTGCGCGGATCGTCATCTTTATCGAATTTATGGCGAATGAAACGCGAGATATCGAACGAATATTAACGAATTTGTAAGCACCTCTGTAAGCAATTAGAGTCGCCTGCCGAACGGAAATCCCCTTAGTCAAATAGTCTGTCACATCGCCAATCGAATTCCGCTAATTTGCCTTTGCCAGCATGATTTCGACCGTATTTATTTGGGCGCGTTTTCAGAAAAATTAGAAATTGATTACGCGATGCAATATTTGAACATGTTACTGGATGTATATATTATGGAACAAAGCCAACTATTAATCACATAATAATGGTTACGATCAAATTAAAATCGGCAGTAATGTTCGCTTCAGAATATTACATGTGTATTAATCAATTATTAAGCTACAACCAATGTTAGGTGAATATTTTAGGCGAATCGTGAATATCACAAAATAGCACAAAATTTAATTTTAATGCTGCATTTCAAATTCAATTTTGCTCGGGCAAAAAAATTAATAAAAGTCGGGAGCGAGAAAACTGTGTAAGGAGCCAGAAAACAGGATGATTGAATTTGTATAACTGTCGGTACGAATTGTTGGTTAAAACAGGGATTGCAATACGACTAAAACGGTTTTTTACATATTTAACCTATTACTCTCAGTTACCCGGTTCATAAAAATGAGGAAATTATTTCCGGAAAAACTTAGCTTTTCTTTCGCAAAAACTTCGTGTTCTACAATCAAATGAAAATGAAACTCGCGCGGTAACTTACATAAAGTCACATTAAAATATTGTTAATTTAAAACACGAGTGCAGAACAAGGTGCAATTACCGTAAAAAAGGTAGCACGCGTTACTAAACCAGCGCGAAATTGGCATAATAAAATGGTTGACGACCACGAAACAGGCGGATAATTTCTCATAAATAGCGCGACAATGAAAGGCCACGCATGGCGAAAAACGAGGAAATAGTTAAGGCAAGTATTACGCAGTGTTTTGCGAACTGCCCGGCCCGCTCGAACGGACCAGTGTAACAGCTCGAAATATTTACAAAATGCCAAGAATGTCGGCGCCATCTCATTTTCGCCGTTTGCGCATTCCACAAACAATTGCAGGTACGCCCAAACTCGGTCCGGCAGTCGTTGCTTCGCACGTCCCGGGTCACCGCTGCAATGTATCCCGCTTCCGAAAAGCGCATATCAATTTCGGTCAATTAATCGTTCGGTTAATGCGTCGAAAATAGTAGCTGTGCTGTTAGTTATCGAATACACGCAATATTTGATATTTGGTGTAATAATAACCTAGTTTCTCTATGAAAGTACAAACAATGAAAATTCCATTTAATTACATTGCGGGGTAATAGAATTTGGAACACATTTTTGTAACAAAAGTGTTTCATGATACTGTTACATGGGAAACGAAAAAGGAATAATTTTGATAGTAATTCAAAGTTATTCCTTTTTGAATTACTTGAAAAAGGAATAATTGCGTTCTAATTTTGATAGTAATTCAAAATTGGCTCAAACGCTTATTAAAATGCTGAATTGTCCAATTTTCAATTTTTTTACAACTGAGTTTGTATGCTTTTAAAGATGCTCTGTCAGATGAAAAAATCTGAAAAAACTAAAATAAAGCTTTTTCAGGGATAATTTTGTAATGTTTTCAGAATTTTAGTATTCAGAATTAAAATGCATTATTTTTGGTATTTTTGAGAAATCCAACCTTCTGGCGGCATTATTTACTATTGATTAATTAACATATTAATGGGACCATGTTCCAAATTCTGAGTTTTAACATGTTGCAATATTGCAACATCCATTAAGGGGTCAATATGTTGCCCATTAAAATAATTTTACAAACTTTTCAGAGGGTTTGAAAAAAAATTTTTTTCATAACAATTCCAAAAAAATTGTATAACGCACTAATGTATAAGCAAATAGAAATACTACTACCGATTTCCAAATCGATATCCTCTATTTTTCTTAGGATCTATCAATCTCTGACAGATTTTTTTAAACACGCCACTTCCATTTGATTGCCACAATCACAATCCATAATACGCACTTTTTAACGACTTAATTGGATGCCGCTCATTTCCGTCTTTGTGCCGCGGAGGAAAGAAGTGGCCAGAAATTGAATTTGCATCTTAATTTAATACCAGTTAAACTTTCGTCCTGCACCTAATTGTTCCTAAATAAGTTCGTTACAACATCATTACTGTCGATTAAAAGATTTCGCGATCCTCTTTTTAAACCGCGCAACTTCGCATCAGAACGCGCGAAGCCGAAAAACGCGCCGAGCTTCATTTCGCAAATTGCAGAAAAATTACGAGGCGCGGGAAAAACCCAAAACACACATTTTGCGCAAAGCAGCGGGTATTTATTGTTCGTCGTCGCGCTTTGTCGTAAATTTGTTTGTGTGTGCGAGCGCGCGGTGCGTGTGTGCTCGAAAATCAAGCGCGCTGCGCCACCGCGGCAACTGACACGATCTCCCCTCCGAATTAATTAGCGGAATTCGCAAACAATCCGCTGAAAGCAAATCCGGAGCCTTCACTTGCAAACCCTTTACAATGTTTTTCACGTCTATTACTGTTGATCTGTGTGCGCGTACACGTGTACACGCGCCGCATAAAGTAACGCGGAAAGAAACCGAGCTTTCACAAAATGCGGCAATTTGCATTACGCGGCGCGTGTTGCGGCGATATATTGTCACGCCAAGTAGCCGGCGAATATTTATGAAAATTAAGTGAATTCGCGTCGTCGCGAATAACCTCGGACGTTTTGATAGATCGCTGTCCATTTGTTATGATTAAACTGCGATGTTGGCCCCGCGGACGATTTATCAGTATTTTTGCGATCGCGACAAATGCGATTTGACAATTTCCTTTTTTGTGCAAATACTTGATGCGCGATGTCCCCCAGAAATGCAATTCGAATAAATTAAGTGCAAAGCTCGCGAACGTAATGTGACAAATTGATGCGCATTTTACAGCGGTGGCGGAACAAACGCTGCGCGAAAATGACGTTTAAAAGGGCAGGGAAAGGGTCGATTTATTAAAAAGATAAATAAACGAAAACTGCCGGTCGGCAATGTTCGAAACAATTTCCCCTTTGCCGGCCTTATTTATTGTGATCTCCGTGGATCGCGGGATCATTCATTACGACGAATTAAGCGCCTCTTTCTATATTTCGGGATTCCGCAGCGACGAAAATTGTACCGCGGGATGAACGGTAATTGAGGAGCAACCGGCGACGTATAAATATCGAATGCTGGGTTTTATGGCAGTGATCCTAATCCTAGGGTAATAATTTATTGAGGTTCATAATCGCACGTGTTCCCATTTTATGTCACTATTTAGGAATGACACAATTCACGAGGCTAATTCTATCACGATCGGTTCCGATTGAAGTCGATCGCTTCGCTGATTAATGTTTACTTACAATTATCCACGTTATCACTTAGAAATATAAAGTCTATAAAAGACCGGAAACTTTATTTTTCTGAATCTTGAATTAAATCTTTTCTTAAAATTTGAAATCAAAAACAGTTTCAAAATCATAACCCATACAGACATCGAATCCATGTAGATTCTACGTGGAGGAACATTCGGACGTTGATTCGACGTAGATTCCACGTCGAATCTACTTGTTTTAGAGGTGTGTATGTTTGGGAACGTTCCAAACGATTTTCAAACTCTAGGTGTATTTCTTTTTTAACTCCTAAAGTCTGAAACGTCGCAAAATTTAAAAAGGGCTCTCAATAACGCTCAGTATCGCAATTTTTTACGACATTTTTACGAGAAGATGCTGCCCCGTGAGCTTGTGAATAACTCTTGTTTCGACATTAGCATCGCGACAAGTTCCGTAATCGTTCGTTACGACGATAAAACGCGCGAGTCGAAGTGATGTAAGCTCTGTGATTCGTGGTTTACGGCCGGGCGCGCGGGCGAGTTTACGAACGCGCAAAATCCGCGAGTAATAAAAGTGGGCGGTGCGCGTACACAATTTTTGTCAGGATTAAAATAAATTCGCGGCCGAACGAGCGCGTCGGATTGAAAAGCGGAACGAAATAGGAAACGTCTGGAGAGGGTTTTATCGTGTGACACGAGTTTTCAGTCAGGAGCAAAGTGGTAAAAATATAATAAAATGTCATCGCCGACAGTCGCGGCCTCGAGCAGAGTGCGCGGTGTGCCTTCTGGTCAAGACTGCTGTTGGCGGCGTTCTCCTCCTTTTGCAACGATAAATGAAGCGGTGAAAATGATGATTCGAAAGTGATGAATTCGGGATTGTCAATCTGCACGATGGCCGTCGGTTTTTTTTGTTACAAAGTATAAATTGATTACCCTGGAAGAGCACTTTCGATAATAGTTCAAGCAACAAGTCGTGACTATTTCTGTGGAGATAAAACTCTTTTTGATATTTTGTACGTCTATCTGCGTGAAACAGAAAAACTTAACTTGCTTACCACAAATTAGATGTTACTGTAGATATAAAAAGTATGAGAAAATTAAACGGTTTTAAATGCGATTTGTGCGAAAGAACATTTTTAAATCATGAACGGTAAAAGTATGAATTCGAATTCATCAATCGATCCGAAATAGCGATTGAAATTGAATAAAAGCCAAAATAAAATTGCATAACGTTATAAACGACGTGAAAACTTCATTATTTTCGCATTAAAAATTCGCAGTCAAATTTGATGAAGAACACGAGAATAAAAAGTCAATAATATAAATCTCATTTTATGGTAGTAATTTACTAATTAAATGTATATTTTGACAGATATTTTTTTCTTTCTTTTTATGAATATGTCCAGTATAGAGTAACTGACGGCTTAATAGATTGAATAGATGAAGCAAAACCAAACTGAATGGATGTAATAAAATAGCCACTAAATAAGTGTAAATCAATAAGCAAATATTACAGAACATATAACTCTAGTAATTGCTGAATCAAAAGTTGGACTCGCGACCACATTTTTATTCACAGAAAAAATGGTAAATGTATAATAAAACGTCATCGACGACAATCGTTTGAATCGCTTAAAGTACCTTCTGGTCATACCCGTCACACTAATACGCCTACATTTTTTTGCAAATTGATTTTATCCCAGCGATCCTCTTTTTATAGGTCATAAAAGGGAAATAAAATTTCTGATTCCAGTGCGTTACGTTTTTCAACATAAATTATTATATTAGCCGTTATTTAACGTGCGATCATTTTACCCGAGGTTAGGTTGGTATTACGTTCAGTTAACGCCCGAAGATTTACTTTTACAAGTGTTATAAAAATTGTTCAAATCTCGCCAGCGTAATTGGGTTGAGGAGTAGGTTGATATTTTTGTAAGACGATAAGGAGAAAATAAAATGTCCCCGTGTAATGAAAACACGGTTTAAAGGTCGCCTTGATCTTTTGAGCTGATTTTAAATGCTCGGATCACTGAATTTTAGAAGCGTCGTACACAACTTTATCAGACAACTTATTGAAAACCAAAGAAACGCCGTAAAAGGTATAAAATAAAGATAACAACTCTGACGCAGTGAAAGTGTACAAAAATTAATATTTTTTTTGTAACTTTGATCCACTTTACAAATTCAACGGTTATTTGAAGTATCCCCGGAATGTATTTGAGCATAATGATAGAACTATGCATTAATCAGTACATATTTTCGACAAATAAAAGAACGCAGGAATGCAGTTTGCATTACAAAGTATAATTCCAATATTAGCCAGGAAAATTGGTAAACGAAATTCACGTCATTTTTGCCGCGAAATGGAATAACAGATGCGCCAACCGACATCAATCCAGCATTAATTTCGTCGCTTTTTATCACACCTTAAACGGTTTCGCTTTACGGCGGCCATTTCGAATGTTGGTCTCCGTTGACCGAAAAGCAGCCAGCAAAAAATTATTCGCTCCCCGCCGAAATCCCAGCTCTTAGTTGAAGCATCCGAAGTTCGGGTCGGGACATTTGAATGCGATTACCGTGGGCCGAATCAGTGGCTCGCTAAATAAACGCGGCCAGAATAAAGTTGCACTACAACTTTCAGCCCAGCGTGAAAAAGATGATAACGAATTGAAGACGACAGCAGCGCCCCCGGCTTAACCGAAATACCCAGGTTTGATTTACACTCGACCTCGCCAGGAGAACAACGGAGCCCGACCTATTGACCCCCTCCCGCTGAGGGCGAAGGAGTATCCGTCGCGGCGCGACATTATCCGCAAATCCGGGCGAGAGAGCGAACGAAATCAGCCGCGGATTTGCCACGGGGATCCATCTGGCGCGCGACACGCGCGCCACCGTATCGAACCCCGGAAACTATTATTCCGGGCAAAGCCTTTTATCCAATGCCGCTTTAGATCGCCGGCGGCAAAAAAATATGCGAAAGTTTCGGCGCGGGATAAAAGGCCCGTTGAGTCTTGCCCCGGGCGCAAATGCATCTTCCTTCGATCGCGAGGGTGGATGGAAAATCAATTTATCGCGACGTCACGCCGCGCGCCGCCGAGGAACACTTAGAGGGCATTCCGCGGGTCCCCTTTTTCTTAATGGGCGAAGGGTACTAATGTCTTTGTCGTGTTGACTGTCGACAAATCGCCCTTTCAAGAACCGAGTCGCCCCAACCCCTGTGTCAAGTAAATCATTGTCCTATGCTTATCTCCCTCGCTTCCGGATCCTTTTTTCGTCTCCTTGTTCCTTGGATGCGCTACTTGCGCACTTTCTTCAGACCGAAGTTTGGCAGATAAAAGTGTAGGCGATTCGTGATCGGCGATGAAAATTGCCGTACGTGCGGCATTTTTAAGGCGGAAGAGAATTGAAGGAATAGCGTGCAATTTTGGGATAGTAAGTTGGTCGATGTATATTGACCGCGATATCGTGTAAGAAATGTAAAGCGGTGTGGAATGACAACTACTTTTGGATATCTATTGCGAGTATTTCACTGAGTGGAATAAATGGAGGGGTCGCGATGAAATTTAGGTATTTGTTAATGGCACTTTTAATGGATATTGGATAACGTCGAATAGGGACTCTTCGTGATGGAAGTAAAAATTGGCTTCGGATATTACTGAAGTGACGAATTTATTATGATGTAAAATATTTATTATTAAAAAATTGGAACGGTTTTAAGCAAGTGATTGAAAGTTAAACATAGCGACTTCGGGAAATGCATCGGGGATTTTAAGACTGAGTTTATAGAATTTTCAACACTGCGCCTCGTAGGATACACGGGTGAAAAAGTTGGCGCTGCCGGTACTTGAAATTCGTCGGCAAGTTTCGGAAAAGTTGGTCAGTGTGAATGATCATGCTCGGATTATGAAGTGAAGATGATTGATGATAAAAAGAGGAGCGATAAATTGATGATGCGACGATAAAGCCACAATAATAAATTGATTCGTTCCGTTTATGGTTATTCGTCGAAAAGGACCTAAAATTCACGGAACGGGGCCAAGCAAATGTTCGGGATCAATACTCGTATTCCTTAACATCAAACAACGGGAAAAATTGAATTATTCGTCCGAGAAAACATGCATCGACTCGTCGGCAAATAAACGCGACCAATTCAAAATGACGAAATGACAAAGCACAAAGTATCGACGGAAAAAGTGCAATCTGAAAATACCCCTGATCCATCGCAAACATAAATGTTTACCCTCCGAGTCTCTCGAGTTAATATCGCTCCTTGCGCCCCCAGATATAAGGCAGCATCGGCTAAAAGAAGCGCCGGAAAAACCGCGGGAGAATAATTTCGAGCGTCGCGCAAACTGCCCGGCTTCTGCGCAGCGATCGACAACTTAATGGCCCTCTTCCGAAAGCGGCGACGTTTGTCTTCGGACGGGCGGGGGTGAATTGATGCGATTAACCCACAGAACTGCGCCGGGAAAGAGACCCCCCGTGGCACGGGAGGGCCTTTTTCTACAGATAAACTGCTTTGTTTCCGTTTTTGCGCACATCACTTTTATCGGGGTCTTAGTATTTTTCGGGATGCGTTATGGGGTCACCGATACGACGGGTCAACAACTTTCAGTCGAGTGTGTAAACCGGGAGGGTTCTGTGCTTTGTCGAGAGTTATCGAGCATTTCGATGCTCGCGATAGATTCTGCGGCGACGATGTCGATCACTGGGCTGACTCGAGATTTAGAGGCTCCTTGCGATAAGCGCCCTCCGAGTGTCAAATATTTTTATACTTTTTGCCGCACCGCGGAATTTCGCTCGACCAAATATTGACGGATAAATGTATAATTGGATAAATAAAGAGTGCATTTATGTAACGAGGAAGTTACGAAATGGATTTTGCAAATGAGGAAGCGAGAACGAAATCATGCATATTCTGAATCTGAGAAAAATCAATGCAGAAGTGATTAATCCATGTATAAATTTACGTGTAATTAGAAATTAAAACCAAGACGTTCTTACAGTTTTGTCGGGGGGATAAAAGAAGGGTCGGAGACAGTTGCGTTTCGGCGCGCTCCTAATCTAGGTTACCGAAATCAAGCGGGAGCTCATTCCCGTCAGCTGCCTCCCGGTGTAATTCGAAATAGATCTTCTCCGACCGAATACAAACTTGCACCAATTTCGCGACTAATTCGTCGAGTTTGGGTCTCATAAATGACTGGTGTACGACAAAAATGTTGCTTTGCCGTTTGAATGCGACGCACTTCCGAGCCTTTTTTCCGGTCAGCTTGTTTTGTCCAGCCGGAAAATGGAACTTTCCCAAATTTAATTGCGTTATCGAGACTTGATCAAGTGAGTTTGAATCGTGCCTGGAATCTAAATGAGTGCTGGTAGGGGGATGTCCAGTTTTGAGAGCCGAACGAGCCAATCTGATCAAGTTCAGCCGGGGCATCTCCAGATTGACCTGATTACGCGAAAGTGCTGGTGTGTTCGGCTTATCCTCCTCATTTTGGTCCATTAGCTTTTGATTTCTATGCGGCGCGACGTTATTCTCAGCGTTTTCTGTCTGCCGGAGTGGAAAATGCAACGCGACTTTATTACAACTCGATCGCCTTGTTCCCCACGCGTAACACCTGCTAACATCGTCCGCAATAACCATAAGCGATCTTACGCGATTCCCAATTATGCGCCGTCAACTTGGCTGCAGTTATCCGGGTTGATAAAGTCAAATCACTCCTTGATAAACAATGTCGCAAAGTTTCCGCGAGCCCTTTCATATCCGTCGGCCGTCGGACAAAATGTTAATTGAAACGGGAAAGTTTGGATTATTATTCCGGAAAGTCAATAACCCCAACCCGGCGACGTGTTAACACAATTTTTGCGCGCATTGTTCGTGCAATAAATGAAATTCAAACAATCTTTCGACTCGATGCCGAAAGTAATTACTCCGGGATTATATAAGCAATATAACTCGAGGAGCTCCGTCACTCCTATGTATTACAACATTGAATACTTTTTTCCGCACGCACGTGCAACGGTATTCGGCAAATGTTTGCCCAATATGACGCGGCTTAACTCGAGCCACTCGAATTGCACTTCTTGAATACAAATTCCACATCATTCGCAACATATCTGCGGAAATTAAAGCAGAAATATATGCAACTAATAATCGGCCAACTATTTCACCAACAATGCCAACAATCTTATCGCCCGGGTTTTCGGACAAAAATACCCCCGCCGGTCACGAACTCGGCGAAATGGCGAACGTGCATGCGTCGTTCCACTTCATCGAGCCCGAACCGGCCGCTCATAATTTATACTAATCAATTATGGCGCCCGCTCTATCAACGTAACTTTATTTCCCATGCAATTAATTCGGCGCCCTAACCTGTTTTGATATAGTTTGCCTATAAATATTGGTCCGCTCCGCTGATTGGATCAGCCATTCAGTCGCGATCCGATTCGAATTAAAATTCAAATTTCATTACCCGACATTCAAGTTTTCGCCGACTCGGTCAGAGCGATCGAAATTTCGCCGCGTTAACCAAACAGTTTGTGGCAAACGAAGACGTGATTACGGAAAAAGTTATTTCGGGTGAAAGTGGTCCATTGTCGCTGAGTTTGCAGCGCGAAATTCTTCGGTGCATTGTCACTTCGGCATTAATTCGATTACCGGCGGAACTGGCGCAAATAATAATAACGGCACCGGATGGAATATGCTGACAAAAGTTGTCGTAATCTATCAGTTATACGGAAGTATTATTAGTTCCAAGATGCGCGCGGAAACTTAGATGCAGTAGACGGCTTGATCTCGTTGCTGCGAGCGCAACTTATTCTGCATGTTAGTGAAGCAAACAACGTGTCTGCAGTCGGCTGACTGACTCCCACGCGGAATATGCGTGAAGACACGCGGGAAAACGAAAAGCGAAAAAGGCCCGCGTTTATAATTAATTGCCAAGTTCAAAAGAGGTGCGACGACGTAATTGACGTCGCCGGATGGGCTTTTAATTATTTCGACGGTCCCGTCGAACGCGAAAGTCATCGCCGATGAAATAACAAACTTCGTACTCCGGGCGATTTATCCGTTAGGAAAGTTTGCCATGTAATTTGATCAAAGTATGATGAAAAGTGAAACAGCGCCAAGTTCGGCCAAGTGTAGTGCCGCGGCGCGCAAAAAACGCGCGCCGTTATGTTGGAAATTTTTCGAAAATCAATCTTGCGGTGTTCAAGTTGTTAAATTTACGGTTTTTATTAGCGCTCCCGAAAGTGACATCAATTTTACGAGGGCAACGGCAATTTGTACTGCGTGCCGTCCGCTGTTTTTCTTGGTCAAAAAAACTTTCCATTTTTCCCCGTGCGATTCGTTTAAATTGATTACATTATGCTGGAAATAATGCGCGGTTGTTAGCGACGAGCGTAGATCGAAATGCTTTTTGCAACGAGCGACTAAATTTGTTTAATGTTGGCGATCGAAAAAAGTCGTGTAAATAACGAGCAAAAATGCGCGTTCAAATGAATATGCATTGAAAATTCGCGAATAATCGTTGATTTGCAGCATTCCAAGCAACGAGTTGTTTCGTCAAACTCGTCGAACCTTTTTGCAGATTGCTCCGGGACTATGTTTATTACCAAACATTTGTCCATAAATGCGAACGCTTGGTGAAAAATTACAGCTGAAATATTTAATGCACTCTGCAACATGCGCACTAGACAAACGAAGTTGGCAAACATCTGCATAAAAAGCGTTTCGTTGACAAAAAGTTTCGCTTTTAATGCAGATAACTTTTATCCAATTTGCAAAACAGACATTGCAGAATACCGTAAATAACTTATAACATTACCTCGCTAGTTCAGCCTGAAAAAATCACAGAAAAAAGCTGTCCGACCCAACCACTCAATCGCACGTTAAAGTCGGCTAATGTTACCGACTAATGCGGCTAATGGTATCGATTTCGCGATCCATAAAATCGCACAATGAGATACCTCACGTAGTGCAGCGTCTAAATTTAGGCATTATAACTGAATCACTTAACACAAAAACGTTTTTCAACCAAATGGCATGGTAATCGAATTATTGTAAATGAATTAACCAACCTACTTTATCAATAAGCTTTTCATTTATTGACGAGCGTTAACGCATCAGGAAGTGATTAAATTACCGCGGAACATTATTTTTGCTGTCCGCCCACAGGAAGTGGTAGTCGTCAAAATAACTCGATGCCATCAAGAAACGCGAAAAACAAACTCTCTCGAGGTAGCGAAACACCAACAAAGGCCTTTCAATCGGGCTTACGATAATTGTGACAAGTGAGCAGCTGTCTCGAAGATGATGTCATGTGTGACAAACGACGACGCCGCCATACTTGCAGATACCAGCGCCTCTCACATAAACTTTCATACGGTTGATTATACGAATTATATTTCATGCGTCGTCCGAGATGTCCGCGTTACTCATTCATCATCTCGAGTTATTTTCCGCTGGCGCGTTTTTTCGCAAAATTTCATTTTTCAGCAAATTCGCCCAGTCTGGCCAGCGATGTCCCGATAGTGAACGACGCGGGTCTCAAAGGTCTGACATTGATTCGCGCCACGTGCAAAGCTGTCGCGTAATTGTATTTTCGGCCGTCTCAACGGCTAATTTTTAATCCTGTTATATTTCAATCTCGGACACAGAAACGGTATAAATAAATGCGCGCGAGCGTCACTTCGAAGGCATTACCATATTGAGTGAAACACAACTTTACACGCTCCGGACCTACTTTCAGCGACGCTAATAATTGATGCATAAGTGTCCGCAGACGGCTATTTTCGGCGCGAAAATCTGGACCTGGATTTTGCGATCCTGTCCTATTTCGGCTTTTCCGCGCAGATTATGTGTTGTCACTTTCTGTTACACGCGAGGCGGTCATCATATTTCATTAACACTGATTGAACGATTCCGGGCGTCACAGGTAATTTTCATTTGAGCCGGAGTAATGCAATTCATTAACTAATTAATTAATTAAAGTTTATCGCACGGGAAAACGTAGTTTCGATGGCACAGTCGGCAAATTGGTTTAAATCATTAGCGCTCGAAGTTGCCGTACATTTTTTCGGCGCACAGATCAAAGAGCCCAAGTCAACGTTAATGAAATTGAAGTGTATAATTCTACTTTCAGTTTCAATCGTCGACGAAAATGTATCGACCGAATTTCGCCGATGCGGAGAGCAGTTGTTTATTTCTCATGCAAACGACTGAACGCATGGGGAGAGCGAAAATTGCGAGTTATGAGGAGAATATGGAGAAACCCGATACGTAGCCAATCGGAATGATACTTATTAAACGCGACATTATGAAATACGCGATCAAAGATCAAGTACATTGTGTGTGCACCAGTGAAGATGCAGACAAAGCGACGATTGCATTCCTCGGAATTTCGCGTTTTACGAGAACCCGTTTCACGGTCGTTCGGCGGAGTGATTTTAATTTTGCATTCTACGATTTACAACGCGTCATCGAACCGGAAAACCGTGCCGGAGCAACGGAGTAATAATGCAACATATGAATATGATATTTGATGATGAAACTGTGCGAATCATTGTTATTGCAAAATGAAAGCGAAGTTACGATTTCGTTACTTTTTCGACGACTTATATTAAGAAAAAAACTTCAATTTGGCCGACTTCGATTGTAGACCACATTGTCTATTTTCACGCTCGTCGCCGAAACTTTTGATTTAAATGGAAAAATGTTCATTCCGAGTAGATTGTCGCACGAAAAATAAGATTAAAGCGCTGCGAAAGTTCGCGATGATAAACTTTGAGTTATTACCGCGAGGTGGCAGATGTTCACAATAGAGAGCCGAAATTAGGGGCGCGATTTAATTTCCAATAATACGATTAAGTCGTGGCGTTTTTTCTTGTTTGCCCGACGCGTGGTTTCAGGCGCAAAAATGCACTTTTTAATAACACCGCGCTGTGCCTGGCTGACGGGAGCACACACACGCACACGAATACTGTAATATATTTCATTAAATTCTAATTAGCCGGCGCGATGGGTCGACGCACGATCGCGTATTGCCGCGAAAAATAGTTAATTGAATATCAAATTGATAGAACATATCAAATTCAATTGAATACATTAAAATGAAATAGTCAGCCGTCGATTTCCGATTTACATTATTTGTCCACGTATTGAGCGATTTTAATATTTATTAATTCACGCCATCTAACAGATATATTTTTAAAAGGATTATCGGTCCGTATTTGCTGTTCATTCAGCTTGTTATTGCGAAAAGATTACCAGAATGTCAATAATTTGTCGGTTTGTAATATTTTTTACGGAATCCGTTAACGATTGAAATACGTGTTCCGAAACGGCGCTTGTTCAATTAGGGGGATTTTTATATTAATTGCGTATTGTACAATGTCAGTCAGCTCATTTGTGAAGACGGAATAAAAAGTATGGCATTTTTTAAATTACATTGTATTATTCGACTGTATGAAGGGAACTGCATACGGCTTGTGTACTTTTATACGTACAAATTTATGAATGATTAACGTTCCACGGTCTGCCATCAACTGCATTCGTAACGCTGTACTTTTATCGTTTCAAATATTATGCCACAATGTGTATGACTGCAGAATTCAAAATGAGAGAAAACACATGAATATAATAACGAAACGCCATGTTACTTTAACGCTGCTCGAAATTCAGAATAATTTTAAAGTTCATGCTTTGAAGATTATAATTCGCATCGATTAAAAATTATTTGCAAATGTAAATCAAAAAATTGTTTTAATTTCATGTCCCAAGAAGTGTGGTTATATTTATTCGGTTTTGTGCATAAAGTGAATTTCCCTCTAATAAAATTAATATGTTGGTGCCATTAGCTTCTTTTTAACAGTGCACATCATTCAATTTAAACTTGAATACAAATCAATTGACCGCATACCATTCAATAATACTCTGATCGAATTTACAGGATTGTGAAAAATGTATTAAAATTATTTTAAATTCTCTCATTCTATCAAATGATTAAAACAATAATTTTCATATTTAAATTTCGTCCCATCGTAATCAATCACGCTTAATGTTACTCTAATTGATTGTTTCCATATTTGGATATATATGTAATTATTTAAATTACATTGTAACTTCAAACGAGGAACTAATTTCGATTATGTATTTTGGATAAGAGATTAAGGGGACCTTGAATACCTAACATCAAGTACCTTTTAAAATAAGAATTTTTTTTAAATTTATATAATAAAAAATTCAAATTTCAAATTCCGAAATCCGAAATAACGAAATCTGAAAATACTTAAAATTATTCAATTTATATTTTCTTAATATTTTAATTTATAATAACATATATTCTTATACTATTTAATATAAAATACTTATTTTTATGCTTACAAAAATATAAACATATATTTTTATAAATTAAAATTCATCATCCTAACCCTTATTTTTAATAATTAATGAAGAATCAAAATTCAAGTAAACCTGCAATTGTATTAAAACGTGTATTAATAAATAACCAACTTTCATTGAATATTGTGGACTGTGGAAAACGCAAATATCGACGAAAGTTGCAGACCAGTTGCAGACGTTCGACTAGTCGTAAATATTTGAGCAGAATCCGTCTGATTGGAGCGTTCGAAATGTACGAAGAAATCTAATTACGATTACCGCATACCGAGGTGGCAGCGGGACCTCAGTCGAAAGTTGCGAAGCACTCTTGTCTGGACTCTTTGAAGGAATTTCAAGACACGGCATTTTGACTGCGAGCGCTCGAAATCCGAGCGCGAATAGTTTCGTGGGCACGGTCAAGCGGCTGAAATCTTTTGCCTGTCCCGCCTTATTTTCCACCCGACCTTTCAGCGCGCTCAAATTTCCAATAACCTCCGCCACATTTGACCGATCGAAACGATTCAGCGTACAGAGCTAACGCGAGAGAATGAGAACGAGAGAGACGAAGAAAGAGAGAGAGATGGAATGAAAAGGCGGGCGCTCTCCGCCTCAATTTCTATGAAAACACCGAGCGATGTTTCGTCCGCTGATACGACGCCAAATAAATATTTTGCCGAACGACAGGCGCGGCTTCGTTTCATTTGTCAAGATAAAACAATTCTCAAGTAGCGCTCGCGCGCACCTCTCCTCCGCAGTTTCCGCCTTCGCTCCTCATCTCGCGATTCGTTATTTGCCCGAAACAATGCAACTCAGTTAATAAGCGACGGACAAACGTCGAATCCCAGATCGCTAAATGAATCCGTAGAAGGCGATTCGGGAATTACGGGCCACGAGATCGTGATTTATTTGCGATGACGAATTTGCCGCGATTCTTTCAGGCGAGCAACGTCACAGTCTTACGGGCCGCATTTACGTCGAAACCTTTTTATTTTACTGGAAAAATTATTTATCCTTAAGGAAGCACATTCGTTGAATCAACGTTACGTTGATTCAACCTTCCCGAAATCCTTGAATCAACGTTGGTTCAACGTTGCTGGATCATTGATTCAATGTTGAGCCAACTTACGAATGTCCGGGTTGGGGAGGATTGAATCAACGTTTTCAGCAAACGTTGAATGAACGTTGAGTCAACGTAGATCCATGGTTGAATCAACTTTATCGATTCAACGATGAATTAACGGTGGCTCAACGTTGAATCAACGTTGACAATCATCAGTGTATCTCAGTTGAGTCAACGTTGAATCAACATTTTAGTACAACGTTGAATCAACGTGGAATCAAGGAATCGAGTGAAAACTTAAAAATTTTGCTATTTTCCCTAAGGGAACACAACGATCAATCAACGTTGAATCAACGTCGATTCAACCTAATCAACGTTGAATCAACGTTGAC
>JABFPB010001682.1:0-23811 GCA_022817645.1 Ceratoteleas bidentatus | reverse complement strand
GAAATTATTGTTTCGGTACATGGATGACTTTATCGGAAAATATTCTTACCGTAAGATGACCATTTTTTAGAGTGTTGCTATTTGGATAAACATCATATTTCTTGTATATAGATATTTATTCAGAATTTATAACACTATAAATTAAACTAAATGAAACTGCTCAGTTAGTTATAATTATATATAATAATACATGTTTGCTTGTTTTAAATTAAAATTATCGTTCTTTATCATTGAAAAAGATTACCCATATTAATTAAATAAGAATAATTTCAAATCATAGTTCTTTTTCATTATGGTTCATTTATTCAGTTCAACTTTTTTGCGAAATAGTTGAAGTAATTTTACTTCCATTAAACAGTTAAGACCGCCATATCGAAAGATGCAAAAAATTTACATTTGTGACATTTCAACCCGAATTACATCTACACCAATTAACGCAGTATTATTGGTTTTCGTTTGAGATATGCAGAAATGGATATCTTGAACCTGCCGCTGGATCATACCCTGGAAAAACTATCGTATTTAACGCCATTTTTTCGAAATAATAATATGGTCGTAAAGCTCTTTTAATACCCTGTCTATCGCTATAGTTTTTATTGATCGCACATTATAAAAAATGTTGAAAAACACCTAAAAATTGGAGCTGCGAACACGATACCCATAACTTAAAAAAATTGAATTTACATAATCTATTTTTGTAGTATTCACAAAATAAATTCTTTTCAACCATTTCTAAAGTTCAGGTGAATTTTAAAAATTCATCGGAAATTTAATTCCAGACTTTAACTCCAGCCTCGATATAGTCTGGATAAAGTTTGGCATGCGTTCTGACCCTGATTCTATCCAGACTATAAAGAGTAAGGTTTTAGTCTGAAAAAATCTGGTAGTACATATGGCCAGACAGAATCTAGATTGATTTTCTTCTCCTGGGATTTTTTAAAAATGAATATAATATTTCAAAAATTACATGTCAGGTGCTAACCCTAAGAACATTAAAAAAATTGAAGTTAGTATGATTACTACTTTCCATAACTCATTGAATTCATTTAAAAAAGTGCCATCGAAAAACGCAAAAATATAATATTTGTCATTTAACCATCCACTGACGTTTCTTGTTCACTCAACCAATCATCGAACACCAAATTGTATTTTTCAAAAAATCCATTCTATTCCATTTCAACTAACGAAACTAACGAAATTAACGAAAATAATAAAACTAACAAAACTAACAAAATGCAAAAATATAAAGTTGTCATTTAACCACCCACTAACATTTCTTTTTCACTCAATCCCCAAACGTAATGTTTCCAAAAATCCATTCCCCCTCTCCCTCGCAATCCGATTCCTCGCAATCGACACTTGAAAAAGTGCCGAAAAAAAGCGAACCCATGCGGGCCGTGGCACTTTGATCCGTCGAAATTGAATCGGTCAGGCCATCATGTCGAGGCGTCAGAATTTCGGTCGTATCGACGAAAAACGCGGCGCGCCGACACCCGCGCGATATAAATTCAATTAAGGGCACCGCCGGCCGACATTACCATGATATATGTCCGTTTGTAATATTCCAAATCTCAGGTGGCAACCTTTTGGCCGCGTGACAGACATGATTATCGCGCGTACGAAACGGACGCGTTTTACCGCCTGGCGCCCGGATTTCAGGTTTAATTAGCAAAGGATTACATAATTAATTACGCGATTAATGCCCCGATGCGTAACGTCTGCCCGTTCTTCCGTCCATTCATACGTCTACCTGTCCGTTCGGTCTGTCAAAATCACAATCGCAATCGTCATCGTTATTGACATCGAGATAGCTTTGTACGATTTGCAGTGTGTATATATACATTAGCGGGGCCGCGTTACGGAACTCATCAGCAGGTCATTTCGTATTCAGTCGCGCAATGAGAATCGCAGTCTGCGCCACGCTGCGAACGGAACAACGCCGCTTCCCGATTCACCTATTCTATTTATCTATTGTCACAGTAATTGATCATGAACGTCCGCTGATAATTAGAAGCTCATCCGTGATCACGGGACACGCACTGTCAAACCGTTGTGTAAATCGCGCACGTTTCGTGATACGTGATGCTCGCCAACTGGAATATAAATAGACGGGGCACCGTTAGAGCTGCGAACTTTTGTAACCTGCTCGACCACTAGCTAGTATGAACGATTCATTGGTTGGAGGATTTTTTGGTTGAAGTTCAGGCGGAGTAATGTCAGGTTGGATAAGATAATTCCACCAGATGGAACTATCTTATAAGTTCTACCAAATGGAACTGGGGGAGAAATTGAAGTTTTTTTTCTATGTGTACTGAAAAAAGAAGTTGTCTGTATTAGGCAGTCACTTGTCCATTCTAGATAATTTTCGTCAATTTTAGATAACGCTGTTCACTTTTAAACTGTAAACTGTCCACTTTTTTTAAACGTTTCTACCAGAACAAAAACTAATGTAAATTAGTTTTCGTGCCAAAAATCCTAGTTTGTAAAATACGCCGAAATTCTTCGTCGAAAGTTTTCTATAAAATCTCAGATACATTCTCCTGAAGATAAGGAATGGCGCTATGTTTGATTGTTTTAAATAATTTGTTCTGAATGTTTTTATTCAAAAAGACACTATCTCCGTTGCAGCAGACTTTAGATATAACCTTAAGACAATGTCGCTTCTGTATTTTTCTACATGTACAGGCTCAGAAATGTCCTATTTTATTGAAAGATTGTCTTTTTAAATATGAATAATTGTCTTGTTTTATATGTTAGAAAAATTAACTTTTTTATGTTAAATTAACATCGTTCCCTGAACACATCGTTTTTTAAGGAAAATTATTTTACTGTGCAATCAAAAGTATACTTTTTTACCGAAATGAATGTTTTGTTCCAACTAAAAAGATGATATTTTTCACAGAAAAAGAACTTTTTTGATCTCATTTCAAATTTAGGTTTGCATGGTAAAAGTTATGAATGTTATATTGCATAACAATTACTTGAATAGCCGTTGACAGTTTAATTGCATTTTATTTTTATAGAATTTCTCGCATATCTAGATGTGTTAGGATGTGATTTGGATAAACATCATATTTCTTGTATTTAGATATTTATTCAGAATGTATAACACTATAAATTAAACTAAATGAAACTGCTCAGTTAGTTATAATTATATATAATAATACACATTTGCTTGTTTTAAATTAAAATTATCATTCTTTATCATTGAAAAAGAATACCCATGTTAATTGAATAAGAATAATTTCAAATCATAGTTCTTTTTCATTTAAAAATAATGTTTCATTTATTCAATTCAACTGTTTTGCGAAAAAGTTGAAGTAACTTTCATTAAATAGTAAAGATCGCCATATTGAAAGACACAAAAAATTTACATTTGTGACATTTCAACCCGAATTACATCTATACCAATTAACGCAGTATTATTGGTTTTCGTTTGAGATATGCAGAAATGGATATTTTGATCCTGCCGCTGGACAATACCCTGGAAAAGCTATCGTATTTAACGCCATTTCTCGAAATAATAATATGCTCTTTTAATAATATGCTCTCATAAAGCTCTTTTAATACCCTTTCTATCGGTATAGTTTTTATTGATCGCACATTATAAAAAAGTTCTAAAAAAAATGTTGAAAAACACCTAAAAATTGGTGCTGCGAACACGAATACCCCAATAAGATAAAAAAATTGAATTTACATAATCGAGTAAATTCAATTGTAGTATTCGAAATAGACGTATTTTTTGAAAATTTTTCGTTGATAACGAAAAAGTTGATAATGAGGCTTATGATACCCGAAAAATTGTCAAATTATTTAAAAAATATATCATAGACAACCAGCTTGAAAAATATATCAACCCTTCGACGATCGTTTCCTTCAACGAAGTAGTCCACATTCCACACCCCGATTTAAAACTCTTTATACCCCCTCAACCATTCGATAAAAAATCCAACCCAAAATACCCCCCAGCGATTTGCGTAAGGTACCCCCCTCGGCTTACGTCACCTCGTCGTAAAACCTCCGAACGACTGCGTGAGGTCAAAAGCGCCGGTTTCAATTTCGCGCGATCAAACACTAAGCGCCTTTTAATCGTCCGCCTGCGGCGTTATTAGCATCCGATTGACCTCGCGAGAGCCATAAATCCCGCCTCGAGCCAGATCGAGTCAGCTTCTGCTGGCCGGACCCCTACTCTGTTTACGCGGCTCGCCATTCCGGGCAATTAGTAGCCACCGCGTGGGAGCGTCTGATCTCGGAAGACGATCGAACTATGCAGATTTCATGCTGACCCCCTCCCCTTTTTTCCCTCCCCGATCAGTCATCCCGTTGATTTCCATCGAACAATCTTGTGTTCCTCTTGATTGTTATGACGTTGTCAAATTGCGGCCATTAGTTATTGATTTTCCGACAAACCTCGTCTCCGGGTGTTTATTGCGCGGGGCATTTAATTCACTATCATTAAGATCTTTCATGGCGCGTTTTGTCACCCTGATTCTGGTCTCGCTTCAGGGACCGCATTGTGCGGAGATAGGGGTCCTTTCGTCGCACCCCAGGAAGTCAATACAAATGATTTTTCAACGTCAGCATTACGCTCGCAATGACTTACTAAATGTATAACTCAATCCTGCTTGCGACTCTTTGTCTCCAGCACTGCTTTTTGCCGAGATGAATTGCGGCCAAACAAAGCGGAAGTGTCGGCTCGCTCGAGCGTCGCGCTCCGAGCAAACAACGCCGGCCCTTCGAGGGCCCATTTGACTGTAGTTAACCCGCGCTGAGATGTCGGGATGCGTTTCGGTGGCAAAGTGTGGACGAAAGAGTCAGGGGAGTTTGATGGTTGTATGTCGAAGGAAATGATCTTGTTTGGATCATTTGTGGATCAAGAGAGAACGAAGGAGAACACGTAGAATGTTTGTGTTTTTTCTTTGGTGTTCTTGTATCTCTAGCCTACTTGACATCAGCCAGTGATATTAATTTTTTCCCTTAGAACTGTCCATCGTCTGCTAAGAGTTTGGTGAAGGTCTTTCCAGATTTTAGAATTATTTTGGAATTAAAAGGGTGACATTTTGGTAACAATCCGGTATGATTAGCATAGAAATTTGGGAATGTAGTTAGAGTCTGGTAGAAGAATCGTAAGTCTGTTGCTAGTCATCAAAGAATCTGGCAGGAGACTATCCATCGTCATCAAAGAGTTTGGTCAAAGTCTTTCTATGGCGTGGTAACATTTTGGCATTAGATTGTTAGCAGTTTCTCAACAGCTTGGAATTACGTGTACAGTAATACAGAAATGTAGATAGAGCGTGACAGATGGGTCGTTGGAAGTAAGTTGCTAGTCTGTAAGGAGTTTGGCGGAAGTCTATCTATCGTCACCAAAGCGATTGGTCAATTTTTGGAATTGAATTTGTAGCAATCTACTGAAGTTAGTTTCTTAAAATCTGCAAATAGTCTCTATTCCCGAATTCCAAAGGGAGACTCCAAAATTCAGAAGAGTTTCCATTCTAATTTAACAGTTAGAATGGGGGAAAAAATTGTAACAGAAAGTCCCCCACCATAATCTTCTTCCCACTACCAAGAAATAAATTTTACACTATCCCCTATTTTCTGATCTAATCCCGGCTGCTTGCCATTCAGTTCCGATCGACTCGGAACTGAATGGCAGTCGATCTGACTGAAAGTCCACTTGCAAGTCAGGTTAAACCCTCAGAATTATCAAAATCATTTTCCAACTCAAACGCCCACTTTCCAGCACCCGTAGTACTTCCATCCCGCGACCTTTCGGCGGAACCGACGAAGCGCTACCAAGATTTATATCTCTCTTCGGCTAATTTGGCTCGAATGAATTCTCGGACAATAGCGCGCTGCTGTCGAATTATTTATACGAGCGACGCAGCGCCGAAGGTAATGATAGCCCAAGGGATGTTCCGCGCGGGGATGGCATTCCAGGAAACACTCGTTAGCGCCGTCCGAGCGTCGTATATATCCTGTTAAAATGCTCCTTGCGCGCGGCTGACCCTTGCGAGGCTTCCACGCGCGCTAATTGTATCTCTCCACGTTAATTGACTCGTTGCTTGACACTCGACCGCCGGGATATTTACGAGAAGCGTCGGCCAATACCCCGGAGAGCCGTTTTTGCCATGTGATGTCGCCTGCCGGTTTTGATCTCCCGCTCAGACGTCCAGATAAATTTGTTAATCTCGGGCAAAGAGCCGCCCAGAATTGCAAATTTCCCTTTGAACGAGTGTATACATATTTTTATGATTTAGGCGCCTGCACAAGGGCTTCTCGGGTGTAATCGAGGCCGTTTATGGGTGGCAGCTTTTTGGTGGGGGTGCAGTAAATGAGAGGGGAATTGCTATTTTTTTAGTTTCGAAATTTTTTTTCAAGGTTGATTGATGTAATGGATGAGTGAAACTTCGGAAAGTAGTAGGTTTTCGAAGTGAAATTCAAATTTATACATGGAGGGAAAACACGGTAGTGTCTCTCGATTGTCTTTTTCGGGATAGATATGAAAGATAGCGGTATGATCTTTGAGTAATTAGTAGAAAATTGCAGTTTTTTAATATATATTTTTCTTAGTTTAATAAATAATGTCTCTATGATCCTTAAATTAAAAAAATTTTTTTTAAACCGTATCATCTACCACCCAAGAATTTTCCTCCAGAACAAAGACCGAACCGTCACCTAAATAAGACATCACCGTCTCGCTATAATTGTTATGCGCATCGGCAATCTCAGATCATATTTAATATTCCATCGTCTAATATTCCATTATTATTACAATCGCTATTATTACTTATTAAGTGTTCATTTTTTATGGCTCTTATCTATGTTACGAGCTTTATTATGCTGCCGGGTGTTGGCCGAGCCGGAGCTTTTGCGTGTCGGCAGACGATTGCCGTCACAAAGTGACTATTATATCGAACGCCGCGCAGATCGTGATAACGCCGTGGAACATACGTAGAAAGCGGCACACGTGTTACGTACCTTTGCACCTCAGCTATGCGCGAAAAACCGTTTGATTTAGCGGCGATACGGAAAACGCGCCAAAAAGTACGCGAGCCGCGATGCCAGCGCCATCTGGTCGGACTTTCGAGAACCGCAAAAAGCGTCGTCAAATCAAATCCCGACGTTCTTATCCGCGCCTTACGAGAAAGCGCCATCTGCTAGACTAATTCGAAGAATTTTTCTCAAGGTTCTCTAAAAGTCTCTGATCATTTAGAGAACCTTGAGAAAAATTTTTCAACGACTATTCAAGTTTCTGTAGGCCTTTATTACTATGGAATTCGGGTTGAAAAAAGATGGCGCCACTATAATGGTTTCCGGTCCGGAAGAGGTTAAATTTTTTAATTTGGTGCGATATCGTCGCTGGTTTCTAGCTCGGAAGAAATTAAATTTTTATTTTTTTATTTTGGGGCGATATCGTCGCCGGGCTTTTCGGTGTAAAACGCGACGAATTGCGTTGGCGTAAAACGTGTAACGAACACTTTGTGGTGTACGCAGGTAACGTTAGGGCTTCGGTATAGTTGTGGGTAATACGTTAGATAAGAAAGCACCGTGCCGGGGCTGTGTTTGAGGCCGGCCTCGCTCAGCGTTGGCCATTTTGCGTTTCCTCCGCCGGGCATCGAGCTGTGCTGGCCTTTTATTCCTTTAGAAACACCCTCCTCTCCTGCTTCGGTCTAAATGATTAATAGTCGACCTCCATTAGTGCCGCGCGTATGTGTGGTTTCGTGTACGGCGGCGCCCCGGATTGTTCTACGTGTAGCGTAATTGTTGAAAATAGCTAAATAAAAAGCGGCCAAATTATTTGCGCAGATGAAGAAGTGGGCACGGTAGATGGAGATAATTATGAGTTATGACCGCGGCGAGAAAAGCGAGCGATTATTTTGAGAGTAATTTTCGGCCTGGAAAGGTTTCGCGTGGCGGAGTGAAACTGCGGGGGTAGTAGCAAATGTCGGGGAAATTTCGAAAAAATGTTTTGGAGTATAGGATTTTAGTTAATTATGAGTTAGTGTGTAAAAATAATGTTTTTAAATAGTAAAAGTAGATGAGTAAGTTTATTTAACTTTTTTAAATGGGAACCTTATCAAAAAAAAGGATACAGTAGTAAAAATTGAAAATGATGTATTTATGATAAGTTTCAGTATAATTTTAATGGATTATTTAAAAAATCAATTTTTACTTGTTTAATGTATTTTCGACAACTTTTTTTCTCTTTGTGGTAATTCGATTTTTGTGGTATCTAATTCCAAAAAAAGCTGAAACCCAAATTCATTCTTGCCCAAAAACTAGGAATCGTTTTCCAACGCGAAGCGGCATCGGAAATTTAATTTTCATTGCACATGCGTGAACGCAGACGCACGCGCAGCGCGGCCGCGTGTGTTCGCGACTTTTAGTGCTCGTTTTGCAATGCAAATGCGCTCTGCCCGCCCACTCTGGACCTCGAGGGGATGTTTGGCCGATCGTCGCTGAGTCACGGATGGCTCGCGGAACAGCCCCAATCGCCGCGGCACGCACTCACGCTATTTATGCATGTGTGGATAAATACACGCGCAGCGCTGCGACGAACGCGCCATTCGATTGGAATTGAACCCGGTGTGGTTGCGTTTCGCTCGTGGTCATGCCGCACTCCGTGTCATAAGCGGCTTTCATCATTCGGATTGCTGACGGCTTTATTTCGATGCAGTCCAAGTTTCGGACGGGTTTCAAAGCGCGCTGCAGTCGGGCGTTTTTAGCGTCGCAAAGTATCGAAATAATTGATGGCTTGCCACGTGGATTAAATGTTGTTAGGCTGAGAAGGAAGCGTCTTATTCAGATGTTTTTGTAGATGTTTCAGCAGTGATAAAAAAATGTTATATTATGTAGCTTTTTTCTATAAATTTTAAATAAGTAAATTTATAATAAGTATAATTTTATATAAGCCTTATAAATAATTGAACGTAAGAGAATTGAATGGTTTAACTTAATTTCAAAATTTGTTATAAAATTTGTTATAAAGCGCTGATGCAAATATGAAATCAGTTTTATGAGTTTTTTCAATAAAATTTCAGCGTTCATTTCAGCATTATTTCAGAATTTTTTCTACCTTTCCCCGAATGTTTATGACCGCAATGAGTCCGACTGCGCCGAACCCCGCAATTGCGAATAAAAATCGGCCATCATTCCAGTATCTTCCACCGTTTCGCGGCGCGTCGGAATTAAACAGGGCGCGACCGCGCCACTTTACATACTGTAACCAAACATTTTCCTGCCCGGAAACAAAAATGTGATATGCGAACGACTGCAACTGTTGCACGCCAGACTTGGTCCGAATTGAAACAAGTGGTACGCGCAAGCCGCCGAAATACAGATCGATCCCTCGTTAGCGATACCTCGCCGCAATCATATTCGAGCAAATAATTCGTTAGCCGTTCCTTGCGCCGCTCGTTCGTTAGTATAATTAAAATAAATTCAAATGACTTCCTTGTCTTCCGCCTTTGTTCCTTCTTCGCGCGGTCCTCGCGTCGCCTGGCGACCGTTTCTTTAATCCGTTGATTAGTGCAAAAATCTGCTTACAAATTAAATAAACGCCCGCCCCCTTCCCTGGCAGTCTCGGGGTTGTCGCCGAAACTGTCGGGGGAGGCCCGCGGAAAATGCGCGTCGCCGGAACGGGAAAGTGAGGCGGAAAAAGGAGGAAGCAGGGCGCTTTAATATCTTAAGTAAACCTCGGCGAAAAAAAGGAGCGAAAAAAAGGGAAGGCCGTGGAGAGAGGCGAAGTCGCGAATAAAAGAAAGACGCTGGCGGAAAAAGAAACACAAGCGGCGAATTGAAATAAGAGAACGCCGAGCGGGAATTCGACGAACGCGACGTCGATATTCCGCTTGTTTTTTCAGTTCGCGAAAGCGCCGCCCTGGCCGAGGGGAAATATTGTAATTACGTATGATAAACATTCGGGAAATGTGAATCGGGTGGATTTCGACGGCGCTTTTTGCCGGCTTTAAGCGGAGAGCAAATTTTCGACGAACGTAGATCGAGTTGCGCGGAAATGTTCACGGAGGCGGAAGTGCGGCTCGGGCTTTTTCTCGTTGCTTTTCTTTTGGCGAGATGAGTGATTTTGGTGCGAACGGCGGGGTTTTCGGGCATAAAATGATGCAAGAGAAAATTGGAGTATTTGAGGTTCGGTAAATAAGAGTGAATTTCTTGTAGGTCCTTTTTAATAACGGTATTGTTGTTTTAATATACATTTCCCGTTAGGTATGTTAAAATAATTTTAACTATCCTTGCATGAATTATTTATGACAAGATTCGCCGAGAGAAATACATATTTTGATATATATTTTACGAATATATTTTCGTCCATGTGGGTAGCGGTAGACGTGTAAGAATTCAGTAATAATTTAATTTTTATTTCACTGAATGGCAATAGTTATTTGAAACCTAAATGGATCAAAAGTTCTAAGCTAGAAACAATGTTGTGGGACATTTTTCTTCTAGTGAAAATAATCTTCGCTATTGTTTCAGTTATTTGCTTCATGGCGTGCAATAGAATTAATCGATAAGCAGGATTAATTGGTACGTCTGACATGGGAGAAACATTTTAATCGCGTGTAATTATGTTGAATCTGATTTGATAGCATCTAACAATTCCAGATCGGGTGCAATCGATTCGTATCACGCTTGATCATACACAAGTGCGCATACGTGCAAAGGTAAATAATTGCGAAATTCTTCTGCCCGCATCATTAATTAAGTTTGCACTTTGCGACGAGCTATCGCCTGAGCGAATCGGGAAATTCTTTGGAGATAATTGCTGTGCATTCATAAGCTGAAATAATGATTACATGGGGTTTTGCTTTGAAGAAGTCGTTAAGTCGTTTGATTTGGGAGTCGAAGTAAAAGAAATGATATGTGGAAATTGGTCTGGAATTTGCTGCAAAGTATTGAGAAATGTATTGAGAAAAGTACGTTGTCTTGATTCGAAATTACTGTGCAGAAGATGGTTGAGTTGAGATTGTAAAAATGATCTTAATACATCCGATGCTGAACTTATTCAAAGCTTTGTTGGTGGAACTGAAAGTTGGCCACATTCGTTTTCTAATCACATTTAAATTAGGACAAATTAGGCAGGCGAAATGAACTTGCAATCGGGATATCTAAAATAAATTCACAGGTAACATTTATACGCTACACTGAGCAGATTTCTTTTAGCAAATGAATTTTGATGAGAGTCTGCGGAGAAAATACAAATTGTTTGAGTTGTAAAGGTTTTGTGGTATACTGAGTAAATTAATTCCACCTATATTTTTAAATTGTCGAAAAATGTTGTTTAAAGGATTATTATTATAAATTCATTTAAATTTAGGTTAGAACATCGATACCCGTACACGGCAGATAATTAGATTTGAAGAGCATAATTTTGTCTGCCAATCGTAGTCTTTCATGACGTAGGATTTCTGAGAGAAAAGCTGAATCGGTATGAAGATTGGGATCTGCCACGTCATCTGGATCGGAAGTATTTTCACCATACTTTTCCCCATATTTTTCACAGTAACTACATTACAATAAAACCAAATTTCAATAAATTAAGAGTATCTCAACAAATTACAAAACGAATTTTGATAAGCCCCTACCCCATGTCAGACCCCAATCATTCTTTTTCTGAAATTTTTCATTTCCTGGGCCCAACGTCCTCACTCTCCTGGATGTCCCTCCGCGAAGCCATTCTCGTGCGGAAATACAGATTCCCGCGCGACGCTCGGACGATAATCGGGTGAGGTGCGGGGGTCGGTCGGTTGTTCTCCGGTCGCAGCAGCGCGAGCAAAAGAATGCCGGTCGCCTTAATGAGAGTACAGAGTAAAGCTTTCTTTGCTCAGCCCGAATCGGATTGCTTTCTGGCTCGTCGTTCTGTGTCGACTTTTTTCGGGGCGGGCGGTCGCGCTGAAATGCTTCTTGTGTAAGTAAAAATCTAAAGTGACTACCGAGATCTAAGTTTTAATTAGTTTATCTTAGCCGCGTGGCTATTGAATATTTATGAGCCGTCGGCGCGAGCGAGAGGCAGCGATTGCCGACGAAGGGGGCTGATTGGGCGCGCGAGTCAGACACCAGCGGAGGCGTCCGTCGTCGCTGACGAGCCCTCGAAAGCTGACGCGTCGCAATATCGCGATGCCCAGTGCCGCGGCGTCTTATTAGAGCGTCTCGGCTTCCCGTTCAATTAGCCTGATGGAAGGTACCGCGCGGTCGTACGAATTAAGCCGCGGCGCCGCATTTTAATCCCGATCGTCCGGTCCGGGACAGCGGGCCACTTTGGCTGATTGAGGGAGCAAGTCGGGCGGAAGCTCGTTTTCGAAAAGAGGGTCGCGCTGTTTCCCGTTTCGACATGAGATGGGGAAGCAAATATAGAGGAGCATTAACATACTCGGGAAAGGTGGCAGACAACAGTGATGGTGGCTTTGATTTGTATTTGAAATGGAAAATGGTCGTGTGATTTGGAGGAAATACGGTTAGCTGTTGCACACTAAGATAAGTGAGGGAAGATTATTAATTGAAGTACTAAGGGGTTGGTATTGATGTATCCATCTTTTGAGGTTATATTATTGTCTATCGTTAAACCTGTGTCCAAGCTGTTGAAAGTACGAGAGGTAGACATTTTAGCCAGGCGGACATTTTATCCAAAAGACAAATTATCCAACAGACATTTTATCGAAACGACATTTTATGCAAAATTCATTTTATCCAAAAGTCTATTTATCCAAAAGACATTTTATCCAGGCGGATACAATCTTTTAGCCACACTTCATCCAAATGATATTTTATTCTGATGGATAATTTATCCGAAAGGCAATTTACCCAAAAGATTTTGTATCCAAAATACAATTTATCCAAAAGACATTGTATTCAAACGGACATTTTATGTAGATGGACATTTCCAAAAGACATTTTATCCAGACGGATGTTTTATACACACTGACAATTTATCCAAATGATATTTTATCTAGTTGGATAATTTATCCGAAAGTCAATTTATCCAAAAGACAATTTATTCAAAATATATTTTATCCATACGGACACTTTATACAAAAACAATTTATCCGAAGGACAATTTATCCAAAAGACACTTTATCCAGACGGATGTTTTATCCACACGGATATTTCATCCAAATGATATTTTATCCAAAAGACAATTTATTCAAAAGATTCCGTTTGGATATAACGTCCGTCTGGAAAAAAATGTCCGTCTGAATAAAATATCTTTTGGATATAATGTCTGTTGGATACATTGTCTTTTGGATAATATGTTCGTCTGGGTAAAATGTCTTTTGGATAAAATATCTAGCTCTCAACACTTGAGTGTTTCAATGTTGAACTTTAAAGATCTGCATGAGACTTAACACTGAATCAGTTAAGGCCCCAAGTAGCGTCAGCATTCATCTCAATATATTTGTTTTCAGAACCAATAACCATACTTTGTATGCAGACACATTTTCCTTTAACAACTTCATCGTGAAGAATGATCACCTCAACATCCATTTCAGTCATCTACCTAATTTTGAAATTATACATTGACCGCTTCAGTTATTTACTTTTTCGTTTCCCAAATACATTGTCTGTCCCGAGCAAAACTTTTTTCTCTATAGATCTTTGACTGGAGACTCCTAGTACTCTAAGGTGTCACAACGAATAGGCTTGATCCCAATGATTTATCTCTACGTCTTGTTTTTTTGTTTTTCTTGATAAATAGGCTAGAGGGATGTCTTTAATAATCTGTCGGTGCGGTGAAAAAAGTGGAAAAAGCGGTCGCCGGTAAAAAGGCAGCAGCCGTACATTCCGGCGGACGTGGAGCCGCTGTCGAGAAAAACAAGAAGTCGACGTCGTTTTGGGCGAGGTCCCCCGACAGAAGGACGCACGGGTTGCGTGGCGCAGCGCAGGACACACGGCAGTTTGACAAATTTATGTGGGCCAGGGACCTCGTTGCCGTATAACGAGTGGTCGCGACGTCGCGGAAGCAGGTTATCACGGGGCAAAAACAAATAAAGCTTGCGAGACGTCGCTGGAAACTGGGGGAGGCGCGCGCGGAAAAAGTCGGGACGCGTTGTCCGACATTTCGCCGGAATTTCGGGGTAATTGAGTCGGGAATGTAAACGCCGGAGCGGATAATCCGGGACCGGCGGAGGAACGAAAAAAATTGGCGAGTTTTAATCGGTCTGGGCTAGTTTGTGTTTGGTTGTCCCTGGCGGAAGTCGGAGAAAGTAGGTACAGTGACGGATGTTTGAGAGTTTACTCGGGTTTGGGTACATTGGAATGCATTGTATTTGGAAATTGTGTTTAGGATGAATTTGGTGGAAGGTAAAAATTCTAGATGTTTTACTGATACTGAAATGTTTGGTGTTATATTAAGAAGTTAGGAAAGAGTTGGGTATTGTGGGCTGTCTGGGGAAAACCTTAAACATTATAGAAAGATCAATTTCACTAAAAAAGTGAATTTGAAATATTACGGGGCCCAATATTGGGTGTGGCCCAAGTTACCGAACTTTCCCCTGGTGGAAAGAAATTCTGGAAAAGTATGAAAAAATTTGCATTTCCGTTGAAAAAATCTGCAAAACTCAACAAAGCTTTACAAAGCTCTGAAAAGAACTCTGAAAAGGAGCTGAAATTGGGACTTTTACTGGGAAAGTGTATTGCAGACAAATGTGTATTGCAGAATTTGGGAGACTTTCGCAAATTTAAACCCGAAACAGAGCAGTTTGTGAAAAGTCTACATAAGTCTGACAATTAGTTGGAAAGTCTGCCAATGTATTTTACAGAAATTGGCAGACTTTCGATTTGTTTTCTGCTAAATACATTTTCTGACTTTCCTAATAATTGTCAGTCTTCTTCAGAATACAAATCTGCGAATCTTTGCGGAAATTCTGCAAAATGCTTTTTCAGATTTTCGCAGTAAAGTTCTAACTTCAGCACTTTTTCAGAGTTTTGTTAGTTTTTATAGTTTGGTTAATTTTGCTAGTTTGTTTAATTTCGTTTTTTTTAGTTTTAGTTTCGTTTAATTTTAGTTTCGTTTAGTTTTAGTTTCGTTTAATTTAGTTAGTTTTGCTAGTTTGGTTAATTTCAGCACTTTTTTGAGTTTTTTTCAGAGTTTTTGTAGAGTTTTACAGAGTTTTTATGAGATTATCAGAGTTTTTGTAGATTTTATCAGAGGAATTTCAGACTGTTGCAGACTTTTACAGAACTTTTTTTCCACCAGGGCCCCGCATGATTTTAGCAACCGCGAAATTCGTTACTGTAACATGTTGACCATTAATTTCAATGGCATTTCTTACTGTTACGAATTACACTTACTGTCAGTAAATTAGTGTTTTCGTTAAAAGGCGAAAATCTATTTGTGTGTTTCTGGTCGCCATTAATTTTGTTTCCGCGAAAATCAAACAATAGCCTATTTTGATATTGTTTCAATTCTTTTAACAATAACCTACAAAATTGAAACAATAGCCTATTTTGTTAACTCAATTGCAATTGTTGTTCATTTAACAGAATTTAGTGTTGTTTGAATAATGCTATTTTTATAACATTTGCTTTTGAATCAATAGTATCGGCCCCCATTGTACTGCTCGATGAGTGTGTAATTCAGTAAAATTTGGGGTAAATTTGGGTAGTAACTTTTTGATTAAGTGAAGTAGATCATGTGGAAGATTCAAATACCATTAATGAAAGTCTATCGTGACAGATAGGTCAAAATATTTAATGTAATACCTTTTTTTGATTAAATGTATTAGCATTATCTTTTGGCTTTAATTAATGTGTAAGAGGTTCAAAATAATTACAATATTTATAAAATTTAATCTTTTAGTCACTAATTCAAAATGAAAATTTCTCTATTATACAATGTCTACTTTTTACGTTACGACTTTTTCCCCAAAAAACGACAAATATCTTCATTCACTGACGTTTTTTAATCTCTTAAAAAACTTAAACAAATAATTGTTCAGCTAATAAACTCCGATTGCACGTCGCAAAACTGTCGATCGATAGAAGTATCGCGCGAAAATGTTCTGCCGATAATCAAAGACAAATCTCATTATGGTTTTGCTTTTAATAAAGTCGATCCCCCTCGAAACAATAACCGGATTCTTTGTGCGGCGCCGCGCGGACAATTTTTCCATTTATCCGCAGGAATAAACCAATAAACCTATGATTGGCTCAGGCTTCGGCCACGTAAGTACGCGATTATCAATTTTCTACCAATTTGGTTGCACTTGTACTTCGGCTGCGAGTTTTTTTGTTCAACTAATCACCCCTCGGTCTCCTTAACTATCCCTTTTGCACGTACCAAGCCGTCACCCCATTTGGCTCGTCATTTTCGAATTTGCATATTACCCCGCTACAGTTCCACCTCATGTACGCGCGAGTCTTATTTCACCTCTTATATTTGTCACGTCAAAGCCGCTCGTTACAAAACTATTCATCAGACTCACATAATTAAATTTTTACGGCACCCCCTCGCGGTTTTCTCGCGGCGGGGGCACTAAAAAATGTTCACATATATCTCAATTAAAGCGTTTATCAAAATAGCTCCGTCATAAAGAGCGCTGCGAGAGGTTTTATTTTTTCGAAATTCGGTGTTGCGAAGCGCAAGAATTACTCGAAGCCACGCAAATGCACGCACAGAACAACAGTGGGATCAAACGAACGAACGCTTATGGGATCAGCGATCTGAAAACGTTGTGTTGTTTCAGGTGAGCCGGCTCTCACGCGCTACCCTGTTTTCCACTGCATATGTATGCTACGTGCAAATGCAACCGTCCAACGATGCGATAAGAATTTCGAAATTATTTTTACGTTGTCACGCAAATATGACGCTTTTTATCAGCCCATATGTTATACGTCGATTCGCCAATATGATTCCGCGCGGACGCAAAAAAAATCAGCCACTCGCAAAACACGTTGTACAGCATTTTAATGGAATCGAACGGAGCGAAATTACGTAAATGCGAAATGAATCGCCCGGGTTTCGCCTCTCGGCAGCAGCATTTTTACAACGAAAGTTCATTTGAACTGGAAAAATGGACGTCGAAAAAACGAGAGGTAGACATTTTATCCAAAAGACATTTTATCCTGACGGACGTTTTATCCAAAAGACAATTTATCTAACAGACATTTTGTCGAAATGACATTTTATCCAGACGGACATTTTATCCAAGAGACACTTTATCCAAAAGTTATTTTATGCAGGCGGACATTTTATCCAAATGGAATCTTATAATAATAATAAATAAATAATTTATTATTATTATAAGATTCCAATACAAAAAAATAATAAAAAATAATAAATTATTAAATAATAAATAAATAAATAAATAAAAACTTATAAAATGCCTTTTGGAAATGTCCGTCTGGATATTTTATCGCGCGTCTTGATAAAATGCCCATTTGGATAAAATGTCTTTTGGATAAATTGTCTTTTTAATAAACTGTCCTTTGGATATATTGTCTTTCGGATAAATTATTCGTCTGGATAAAATATCATTTGGATAAAATGTCCGTGTGGATAAAACATCCACTGGATAAAATGTATTTTGGATAAATAGACTTTTTGAGAAAATTACTTTTGTATAAAATGTCATTTCGATAAAATGTATGTTGGATAAATTGCCTGTTGATAAAATGTCCGTCTGGATAAAATGTCTATCCCTCGAAAAAACGCCTGTGTTTTTTCGTTTTTTCCACGAATTTTTCAAGTTGCGGTAACTCGTCGTCGGTTTTTTTGGTTTCGTAAGTGAAAATGAAGACCGGCGGAATTGAGATGAATCGCGCGTGGCACCCTTTTCTCGAAAATCATAACGAAATGGATCATTTTAACGGTCGCGCACCCCACGTTTTTATTGGTCGAAATGAATTCTTGATTCGCGTGCAAATTGCCCCATAAAACGAGCGCCCGACCAAAAGGCATAATCCTGGCCGAGAATTAAAAGTACCGATGTTCGGCGACGAAAATTGAGTCGTCGAAATTTTAACAGCGTGTCTCATTTAACGCCGTCGGGTCGTCTTATCCCCGAAGATAAGTGAAGATGCGAGATAAAAAAATAAGGGACCCCGCTCGGATGCTGCTCAAAATTCTGCCGAGTTGTCGGCAATAAACAGTGTATCACTGTTTCTTGGGGCATTAAGCGAACGATGAGCGAACCCTGCGAGGAGCGACGGTTAACGCGCCGCCGGTGTAATCGAGGCAGCGCAAAAAGTCGAATTAATAACCATTAAGCGTGGCGTCGCGACGCCCAACCGCTTATATCCGTCGCGTTAAATCATCAGTACCGTTGGGTTTATCAACTTTTCTTGCCGGATTTCGGCAAGAGCTTTCGCGACAGGACTGTTGCTTTCCATCAAATTTTATTTTCTTTTATCACTTGCTTTATTTTTATGCTTATTTATGGGATGAGAAATAACTTTTTGGAACCGTTGAGGAGTTGTGGCGTTTTGGAGTGAAGAAATGAAGAAATTCATTGTAATTTTCATTAATTTTTCATTTTTTGGAATGGTATTTTTCAGTGAGTGATACGATTGTGAGTGTTACGATTAAATGTTGTGATTTCATATTACTAAAAGTAAAATAAAATTATTAAGGTTGCTTATTATATCAACTTTTTGTCGACATTGAAATGGTGATAAATAATTCAATAATGGTTCCTTTTACCTGAAATTATAATATTTAATGTAATGTGGGGAATAATGTGAAACATATTTATGTAGAATAGATGCAATTGTTTGTTTAATAATTATTGTTTCATAAGAGAAGTATTTTATGAAAATAACAATAAAACAGGTAAATATCATTTCGATTTCATCGTAATATGTCCACTTTCAGAACATTGCTACAAAGATCAAAATAATTTTTCGATTTCACATGTCTACCACAGCCATCTGGAGAGCGACCATAACCATCTAATTTTCTCAGCGTATACTAACTTTATTTGGACAGAGGGGATATTCTCAACCCCCTTCAGTTAATGATAAAATAAATTGACCGACTTGGTGCGCATTGATTAAATTCAATCAGGCAAATTAAATTCGCCCAAATACAAGGTGCCTATTATTTACCGTTCCAAAACGTTTGAAATATCTTTCCACCCCAAATATGTCGCTAAATTCTAGAAGACCGATTCTTTTGTAAAAAGCATTGGACAGAATATCGTCAAAATATCACTATATCAAAAATTCAATGTAGTTCTCTTGCAAAGTATCTCTCAACAAAACATTCACGCTAAAAAAAAGTTTTACCACTTAGATAGTACCATTTAGGTTTCTGAGCGGCGATCACCCCTTACGAAAAAATAATAAAGACATTAAAAAAAATAAAAAAAGGTGATTACTGCAGTAGATTCAGATATTTTAGGGATCTCTGTAGTAACTTCAGCAGACGTAACCACAGTGTTGCTAATAACCATAGGTGAAATCCATAGACAGTAACCGTAGGTAAAATATTACCCGTGTTTGTGTACTCTTTGACAAGATTTTATGTAGCGACTACATAAAAGACTTATATTAATTACATTTTAAAATTACTACAGTTACTATAGATACCACATTACATTTGAAACTGACAATCACCGTAAATTGTGTTTTAGTAGAAGGCTTACGATGGGAGACGCAGGATCCTTGAGTTAAGCAATAATGGAAGAAAGTATTACTTGGATGGGTGACCATTACAACGATGGTTCGAACATTTACTACAAGTAACTATATAGGCAGCGTTACAACTATTCTGTAGAGCCCAATTTACTACCAAACAATCCTCATTAACATTGCTTTCCTCAAAGTTGCGCCAGGGACAACTCTGAATTACTATGGTTCCCCTGAGTTGACTCGAAGGTAACTTAGGGGAGTGCAATGTTTCCTGGGTCATGTGGTTAACTTTGTGATACCCATCAATAATTACTTGAAGTCACCACAGGACTTTTCTTGTAGTTCCCTGCAGTATTTTTCGGTATGGGACGGTATGACCTAACGGGTGACCCATCCAAACGAACAGATTTGCTAAAAGTGATTTCCCTATCCCGGTCCTTTTCTCCCACCGAACAAGTATCCGAATCTATCTGCCGGGACACCCCGTATAGTTGCGCGCAACATTGAAACATCGGCGCGCTGACAACGGGCCGCGATAGTGATTCGATGACAGTATCGGCATCGGGGCACGGTCGTTTGTTTCCGAGCCAAGAAGCGGCGAACGGTCCGGGCGCTGGTAATGCGAAAGCCATGCACGCCCGGTCGTTCGCCACCCGCATAAAATTAACCCGTTCGTTCGTTTTAATTAACGAAACACCGAGACGAAACAGCGCGCGCCGGCCGATCTGTCGCGACCGAGCCGTGAACGCTGCACCCAGCGCCACGTAGTACGCGATTGCAAAACCCGCCGGCCATTTTTCATTCAATCCCGAGTTTCGAATGTGACTCGAACGGCGCTCGTTACAATCGCCGCGCTCCTAATTAAATCCCGACGTTTTTCATGTCACATTTGTACCTGCTTATTTTTAGCGCCGACGCATAAACAGGCACCACACTCGCCGGGCGACGTTTTTCTGAGCAATCGCCGCTACCAGTTTCCAGCGGCTTATAAATAATCGCGTAACTTTGACCGCGAAAAAGTCAACATCCGCATCGTGTTCAGTCTGGACAAACGTGGCGCCGAGTTTTGGGCACGAAAATGTTAGCGCGCGGAGCGAGTCCGGAGGCCCTGGCTTCGAATTTAAAATAATTTGTGGGTGGCGAGAAGAAGGGAATTGGGCGTAGAGGGAATAGTTGATGAATGTGAAGGTGTTAATAAGTAGGTTCCTATGTAGGTTCCTACGTATGTTCCTACGTAGATTCCTACGTAGGTACCTATTGGGAAATTGCCAGGATACCAAATTACTAGAGCTGAGCCAGTACTGGAATGATAACGCCATGCCAGAGTGCTAGAGTTGTAGTATTGGGCCAGTACTGGAAAGATATTGGAAGATTTCTCAAGCTTCTATCGGGAAAGAATTGTTTTTCTCTACTGGAAAAAAATTCTTGCAACAGTATGGCTTGTAGGGTAAGGGTATGGCAAGAGGCTGCACCATCATCGCGAGCCAGGATATTGTCACACTGATGCCACACCTTTGTAATCGCCTTGCCATCTCGTGGCTTGATCTCGTTGCTCGCGATGATGATGCAGACTTCCATTTTTCCCTTCGGGTTGTTTCTCTCATGTACCTTGCCACCCTAAATCTGCCCTGAAATACTCCTAGCGCTCAAACCCCTCCCCATCGTCTTCCTAGAGATAAGCCTCCCGGATTTTTGGCCGTTCGAGCGTCGTAATTTTGAAGACACGTCCGGCCGGGGAATGCTGCGAGTCGTGTACCGAAAAAGAAGACGTGGCGAGCGAAAACCCGGCGGGGTCAGCGGCGCTTGGACTTTCCCACAGAATCTCGGGACACCTTCCGCAGATGATCTCAGGTCTCGTAGTCGCCCGGGACCATGCAAGGTTACGTGCAACGAGCGGCCGGATGATGTCTCTATCGAAGGTGGAGCACAGCGGAGCTGCGGTCGTGCCTTGGTCGCGTGTGTGCGCGTGAGTCGATGAGTCGTCGGTGGGCCCTGGCGCGTGTGTGTGCACCCATAGGCGCCATGTGACCGCGCATCGAGCAACCGCAAGGGTCTCGCTGGGTCAGCCAGTCACGGACTTAATTAAAGTGCTCTGAACGCTCACGTGGCACGAGGCTCAGATATCAATCGGTTCTTCGGACCTGGATGATCGTGGCCCGGAGAATGCGCGTCGTTTCGCGAGACCAGATTCATCGATACCCTTGTGGGAATTCTCGCTTAAGCACTTTGCTCCCAGCACCAGTGGACCTGGGCTTCGTGATTCGGTTAGGTTGCCACGTGGTCGTTTTTGGGTAAGACAGGTGGTGGGGAGTTATGATTCTGAGCATAATTCTTTGGGGATGGGATGCCGATGATGAGCAGTTGGTTCAGCGAGAAAGAGAGGCGATGATGAGAAATAGGGAGAGTGGGTTGGAAGGTATAGATGAGGTTATTTAAGGGTAGGATCCTACTCCAGCTTCAGATATGAAGTTGGAGTAGGATTCTCCAACTCCAGCTTCAGATATGAAGCTGGAGTAGGATTCTCCAATTCCAGCTTCATATCTGAAGCTGGAGTTGGATAAGTGATTGATACAAGCCAGGTCTCTCCTATTTGACAGTATATCCCACAACGGGTGGTGGAAAGTTATGGTTTTGGGCGTTGCTATTCTGAGATGAATGGGATGCTGGTGCAGAGAGAAAGGAAGGAGATGAGGAGAAACAGGGGAGTGGGTTGGAAGGATTTAGGATTGGGGATTTAGGTGTAGGATCACGATACAGTTGGAGAAGTAGTAGGTACAAGACAGGCCAGTCCAGTTTGGCTATATGTCGTAAGTAAACTCAGTGTTTCAAACCACCAGAGATTATGAATGTTGGTAATGGTTATATGTTTAGGTTGAACAAAACTCTTTTGTATGGAGATTGTATAAGAAGTAATGGAAACATGCCTCTGTATGTAAGCAAAACTTTTTTGAAATAACAAACAGATCTACTTTACTTCGCCACGCAATCTCCCAAATAGAAAAATTCAACGAGGAGAAATTCGGCCCACCGAGAATTTAATGAAAAGAAAACTCGCCGGTTTCTTGTAACATTTACGGTAACGCGTTCGTTTAGGCTGCCAGTGCCGCCGACTCGGCGCCGCAAAGAAACTAGTTTACGCACGAACAGCTCCTCCCCGGCTTAATTATCTCCGCTAATTCGGTCCTCCGTTCTCCGTCTCGTCCAAGATGCCCGAAAGAGAAAAGCGGCCCTTTCCGCTATCAACCCATCTGCCACCCAGCGCCCGTATTTTCGCTCGCACATGCACTCGACTACTTTGCCGCACACAATTAACTCGCCTCATTTGTACTGTCCGATTTCCCTTCTTACCAAACTCGTTAGCCGGCGACATTTTTACTAACACCCCAGTCCAGTTTCCACGAAATTCGTACTGAAATTCAAGATTGAATGGGTTAATAACTTACTATGCTAATAAAAAGCTGTTTTTAATTATTGCACTTTGATTATATCAGAGGGTTGTGCAATTCCATACAATTTTCTCCTCTAATTTAGGAAATTATCCTGGAGGATGATAATGTGTTTTCGACGTTAAGAAAAAAGAACATGTTAAAGCAGATATTAAATAGTCTTTTGATTATAGTAAAATTTATCTTGTAATAATTCAAAAAATTCTTGTCGATTTTGGCATAGTTTTTTAACGTACGGTTACTTACAAAATTTGACAAAATATATTTTCCCTCGATTACTAGATTTATTACAATTACAAACAACCGATTCTTCGCTTGCCAGAACTTTTCCTCACCCGTGTTAAGGCCAAGTCGAAAGTCTGCTGCAACGGAGTTAGGAACTTTCCTTATCAAAACATCATTTATTGATATTTTTTAAAACGCGGACCAGAGCGAGATTCTGCGTTAATGGGAGAATAGTTTTAGCCATAAAATAACATTGAGTGACAATTCGTTTGGAAAAATAGTGAGTTCTACGTTTTTTCCCACATCGAAAACTAGAAATCACCGTTTTTTTTGCAATTATATATGAATTACGTTTTCGTTGAGACTCAACACTGTAAAAAAAGTGAACGAATCTCGCTCTGGTCTTAAAATGATTATTCGGTGTGTTATTAAGCTGTATTTTGAGAAATCTGTAATGTCGGTATTTTCGCTTTCGACACGACCTTAAGGTGAAGTCGAAGTTCTGCTGCAACGGAGTTAGTGTCTTTGTTTATTTAAAATGTACGAATAATAATTTTAC
>JABFPB010001681.1:0-23814 GCA_022817645.1 Ceratoteleas bidentatus | reverse complement strand
TTTGTTGTTTGTTGTTGTGTTTTGTCTTGTCTTTTGGTGGGTTTTTGGTGTTCGCCCTTTCGGCTTTTTCCCTCACTGCGCCCGGCCCCGGCCCCCCCTCAGTGCTGACGTCACCTGCACAGTCCGGCTTCCTTTTTCAAATTTACCTATCGCTGACATTTGTCTTGTACCGTTGTCTTTGGAATCCGTCGCTCCCATTCATCGCGCCCAGTCTTCTTTCGCAGCCTCCTCCCCCCACCTCTTACACACCCTCGCTTAACTCGCCCCTCGCGTATATTGATTATATAAGCGACTGAACATACTAACTCAGTTAAAAACATCCTTCCAGCGGCGGCGTCGCGCCAAATACCACGACCGCCGACGCCAACGCCAACGCCTGCCTTACCCGGACAGGCGGAGAAAATGTGTCGTGTATGACGGCTTCCGTATTGCCTCGTGTTTCGGTTCGTGTCAAATCAGGTGTCGCGATATAAGTCACAGGTGCGCGGCGCCTAAATGTTTTGCCGACTGCGTCGCTTGGTTGACAGCGAACTGTCTGGGAAGCTGCATGCAAAATGTCATCAGGGAAGTTGACATGAGGAAACATTTTTGGGTTTGGGAGATATTGTCATGCGGTGACAGGAGTGGTTGGAATAAATTAAATTCGTTTGAATACCAGCATGATGACTTTATCTTTTTGATGAGAGTAGAGTGGAAGAAGAAGTTTTCTGCAATAGTCAAGAACTTGTCAAATCTAGACAAGTTTCGTTGATTTAAAAAAACGCATTGTCTGATTTAGACAAGGTCGCTTCTGTATTTTTCTTGGTGTATATTTAATGCTGCTTTTCTTGTAGTAAATTTTATTGCAGTTCTATGGGTACAGCGTTCTCCGAATAATGTATCGCACTGAAAAAAGACAACACGGGGAAAACAAGTGTGGTATTTCAATATGTTAGATAGTTTGGTAGTATTTTTGTCGTAGAAACATCTCATTTTACGACATTTTTGGTGTCTTTTCGGGGAAAGTGTCTTGGAAGAAGTCACTTCTTTTTGTAGTGAAAGTTGAACTAACGATGGAATTATAACTATATCAGAATTGTTGCGCGAACAATAAAATACACTGAAAAATGGATTTTATTGTTCGGAGAAAAATGTTCGGGAAAATGTAGCATATTGCTATATGCTAAATCAACATATTAATATGTTGATTTAGCATAAACATTTTTTTGCTAGTAACGCATTACGCCCCGTCTAAACATACATTATATTGGGTTTAAACATACTGTATGTTTGATTGTTATACGAAGGTTACTCGTACCAACACACACATACGGTAGGTTACAAGCATGTATATATGTTTCTACCAACGTCAGAATTGTTTAGTAACATCCAAAGCATGTCTTGTCTGTAAATATCAATAAGTGTGTATTCACTTATTTAATTTGAGAAATCGTGCATTTAAAAAATAAGTGTATATGCCTTTACTTAAAGTGCATTTACACTTATATGCATACTGCACGTTTTTTTCACTTTTTGAAATTTCGAGAGTTCGAATAGTCTTTTATAAACGATTTGATGAACAATTTGAAATTGGTTTATTGATTTACTTCAACAGCAACTTCATTTTTCCATCAAATATCCTCAGTATAAACAGCCAACCTAAGAAAAAGCGAAATTGGATAACAATAACAGTTTGCGTTTCTCAATATCTGTTCAAAAAGCGACTATGTAATAGCTATTAAAATATTCCATCGGGATTATTAGAAAATATCTACGAAGAACATATTTTCTTCATACATTCCACTCTCGAATGTCTGAAATTTAATTCCTGATCATCCAGATTTTTATTCTTAACATTGTTTTATACCAAAGCACCGATATTCGAATAACAATATTTGTGCAGTATTTTCGTTTGCATTAAAATAGTGTTTTCCGACTTAAATTCGTATTCAAATATAATTATATTCAAATATAACCACATTCGTATGTCAAACGAGAAGTTCATAACGAGTTAAACTATGAAAAAACTGGTCACACCTTAGTTAACCTTCGTTTCAGTCCTACTCAAACATGTGTCAAACACGATACACTCAGTTTACCGGAGATTACTCTAAATCAACTAGTCAAAAAGTTGTCGGGTCAGCTGGTCGCCAATTGCGAACATCCGCAAAAGTTTGAATTAATTGCGTAAACACCCGCCAATGACTCGCTTCTTATTAAATTCACTTCGGCTATTAACGGGCGCTAACTGCTGATCTAAAGACGACAGAATCACGTCCGACTAATTAGACACGACTGCAAAATCAAATGTCCCTATTTGCCGTGGCGTCCGATCGGAACCACTGCAAACTTGCCGTGAAAGTTCGAAGCCCTTTCCCTTAAATTATTAAAATGCGCGAAATCGGTCGGCAAATCTATTTGCCGAGTCCCAATTTGAATCCTGATTTCTCGCGATCGATCGCTCGTAATTAATCCATTTTGGCAGCGGCAATCAGGCTTTCCGCTTGATCATAAGTCGTCGGCCGCAAAACTGCGGCGCGCTTTTTGCCCGGCGATGCGTTTCGAATGAATTTGTCAGAGCGACGGGGCTTGAATAAAAGAGGACAAGAAACTTCGTGCCGCTTTTGACCTACTTCGATGCGGAGTTTGTTCTGCATTTGTGCAGCCGTGGAAATGGCACGGCAAGCTTCGCAGTGCAATATATATAAGAAATAAATAAACAAGTCGATAAATGGCTCGCGCGATTAATAATAAAGTGCGAGATTGAACGGATTTGGAGACCCTGGAGCGCATTGATAAGGACGAGTAACAGCGGCGCGCCGATATTTTTCAGACGTATTGCTCCAGAATGGATTACATTTTTGTGTTCATTTTTTGGCTCTTCAAAAACGCTATTAGTTGCAGTTTTTTGAAGATTATTTTATAATGCAGCTGTGGCAAATATTTAATGGAGTGTCAATTATTAATGTAGTCAGGCGTTGACGGTTTTCGTAGTTGCTTGGCATATTCTACGAGGACTCGACTTTTGCGAACTGGCTGCATTGGGTGCAAAATCTTGTGGAATGTTGTAATAAAAACAAGTTTTCAGTGGTTATGAATTTTGAAATACTTCGAAATGATTTTATGTTTTAGCATTTTTATCTTTATCAAAGTCATTATAATCATTAAAAATAGGATTTATCGAAATTCATTATAATATTTCTTTTTCTGCTAAATCAGTGCTTAATGATACTGTACCATTTCTATGCTAGTATTGCAATTTTTCATAAAGTTTTCAAAAGTTCACTTTGAAGTATTATAAAAAGAGGTAGATTCAGGCACATATTTAAAAAAAATAGTTTTTAGTAGTTCTGAGTTTATCTTCTTTTCAAAAACTATATACTTGTAAAGTTACCATTGAATCGCCCAACACCCTATGCTCAGTGTATATATGTCAGGCCGAATGCCGTTGAAAGATTAAAATAATATTCAAATGAACAATCAGTCGGAACATTTGATCAAGAAAGCTGACGTTTTAATAAGAAGACGTGCGCGCTGGAGTTAAAAATTTTGACACATTCAGCTTGGATTAAGACCGTGAATTTTTATGCGCGTCGACTTCGGATGACGGTTACTAATGATCCAAGCAAAAAGAAGTAGCAACGTTGCATGATGAATTCATGCACGTGCAACTTGTTACTCGGAAAGTTTACGCGCTTCATAATTAACGCATTTCTTATGTTGGTTAACGAGGAGATTAGACTGAAATTAGTTAATTTTCCTTTTGCGCAGCCCGCTGTATTATTGATACAACTTTCCGAAGTGTAAAGCCGAAACAACCGAGGGCGCTGTTATAAAATTTATTTATAACGCAGCTTAACTAGATTGAAACTTTATTTACCGAGCAGTTGGGCCGCGATGAAGAAATCATTAAGCGACGCCTCTGCCCGTTTAATTCGCCATTCGAAATGGCGCGCGACTCGCAAATTCGATAATGCAAGTTTATTTTCAATTATTGTTTCATTTGGCGCGCCTTCTGAAATAAACATTCGCGACTGCGGAGCGAGCGGCTGCGAAATTTTATGAACTTGCCCAGCGCGCGCTCCATTATGCTCCGTCAATTCTCAGGATCGCTTTTCTCCGCTCGTGAAATTTCAGATTGTATATAAGTACTTAAGTGATATTAAGAAGAGAGATCGGAATTTCAATTTCGAAGCCTTGAAACTTTCCGCGCGCATTCACAAGTACCCGCGCCCTGCTCGGGCCCCTTTGTCAATCGCGGAATTCACGCTAAAAAGCAAACTTCGATTGATCAAATGAAGTGTCATCGTGCGCCAGCCGTCGGGGAATTAACGGCACGCTCGCATTATCCAAACATAACTTTGGTCCTTTCGCGAAATGCGCAGCGAAAATTGGCCGGATCGGCGCGTTGCATCCACGTCAAACAGTATATTATAAACGGCGACGCTGCATTTCGCTTATTATGCAGTTTCGGTTCGGATACAAAGCGACCCGGACCCCGGAATATCGTTTCGCGGGTTCGCCGGACTTTGGCGGGACGCTACCGACAGTCCAATAGGACTCGTTTGTCATGGATCCACCCGAGCCTCGTTAATCAAACGCGTCAAAGGTATAGAAAATCAAAGAACACAAAAGTCCTCTGAGATTCGCCTGGCGCTCTTGTCCGCGGCCACCTCGGTTGACGTGAAAGGAACGCTTTCGGGGTTTTGGCATTTTGTTTCTTGACGTGGCCACAGATGCGTCTACATCGTGGTGCTAACAAATTGTCCAGCACAGGGAAAAAATCGCAAAACGGTTCAGTCTAACGGCATGCTTGAATCGTCGCAGATTTAACGTGGAGGGGTCGTTAAAATAGTCGTAAAACAGGTTGCTGTTAACTTTGTTTTAGAGGTCAAGATAGCTTTTTCGCAAAAGTGTACGAATGTCCCATCTTCGCTAGGATACAAACATCGGATAAAAAAAATCAAATTAATCGATTTATTTTGTTTGTATCAGATTTTTTAATATTTTACATTAAAACATTTTAGATTTCACGAATAGAAAATTAAATGTATGTAAAATATATTTTACACAAATTTATAAAAGTTTTACTAACATATACATGTTTTTCAAAAAAAGGTATATATTTTGACATATATTTTGTGATTACATTTTTTCCGTAGTGGATTTTTATATATTTTCTTATAACTATTGTTCCCAACTTTATTTATGTGAGTTTGTATCGTACAGTGTATTGCCGTACAGCGATGCTAAAATGTACTCGAAAACTGAGTAACGACTGGAACTGCAGTAACTGCCATTAAACCCCGCGATAGATTCGCAACGCGGAAGTGGCCCGAGACCTTCGAACTTACGGCGTGCGAAGAGAAAAAGTAGCGCGCAATTGTAAGTGCCCTCTGTCGGCACAATGATGCAAAACCAAGTGCTCACAATAGCCGCGCGCTCGGGTATTGTATCGTGCAACACGCCGAATTAACGGGGCATTTCGACTGTCGTCGACGCCGCGATTTAATTTCGCGGCGATAAATCATGGCGGCGCGCGCGAAAATTACGAATAGATACATTTTCTTAAAAAATGGCCGCCTGAAGAATATAGCGCGGACGCCGCGGTGATATATTGTAGATGAAAAGCGGCGCGCGGATTCAAATGCTATTCAGCTGCCAGCGCGACGTGACATCCTGTTTCATTTTGATTACCGTCGGCCATTTATAAATTCCGCCGGTGATTTACAGTATCGTAACGTCTCCCCCGCCATTATCATTTACATTTATTACTGTCCGCTAATCGCCTGAGCTATTTCGGCGGATAACAAAAGGTTATCCGTGAATAAATGAACACATTTGCCGATACTTGCGCGTGGCTTCAATTAGCGCAAGCTGCTAAAGCCCGCGTTATAAATGCCGATAAATCGCGCGCGGTGGGCCTACGAAAGAATTTTAAATCGCGTTATTTATTCGGCCGCGATTATCGCCAGTTTAGTAGCCCTAGTAAAAATTGTGATTTGGTATGCCACATGATAATCCTATAGCTTCTCCCTACATAATAAAAATCTATAAGTGGAATTGGTCTCTATATGGTCAGACCGGAAATAGATTGGGCCAAGTGAAGGTGGCCAACGTATGGTCAGACCGGAAGTAGAATGTAACGAGTAGAGTAGGTCTGTATATGGTCAGACCGGAAGTAGATTGGGTCAAGTAAAGCAGCTCTATGTGTGATCAGACCGGAAGTAAAAATGGAGCAAATGGAGTAGGTTCGTATATAGACAGATCGGAAGTAGAGTGATTCAAGTGCAGGTCTATATATGGTCAGACCGGAAATAAAATTAGTCCAGTGGAGTAGGTCTACATAATCAAACCGGAAGTAGATTGGGTTGAGTAAATCAAGTCTATATATAGTCAGACAGGAAGTCGATTGAGTCATGTGGAGTAGGTCTCTGTGTGATCAGACCGAAGGTAGAATGGAGCAAATGGAGTAGGTTCGTATATAGTCAGATCGCAATTAGAGTGAGTCAAGTAGAGTAGGCCTGTATGGTCAGACCGGAAGTACAATGGCGACTTATCATGTCCTTATCATTTCAGCATCACTGCAATTTTTATTAGGGAAATTATATCGCATCCGTGAGCGACTTTTGTGTCGCGGTTTCTGTCGCAGAGACAAGTGCGCCATTTTAATGGAAATTCGGCGGTCCGGATGGAAAAATGTCTTGACACTGTTGACGTCCGTTCGGACACTGCGAGCACGTCGAGTTAATTTATGAACGGGAATTGTAATCGAGAATCACGCATTATTCATGTTAAATATAATCATGTTAATTTGTCATTATTGCATTGTTATGCGATGAAGTGAAGGTTTCTGAATTAGGAAGATGTCGAAAAAATTCGGAGGAGTCAGTTTGCAGGGAATGGCGAATGAGGTGGATTTAGGGAAAGAATGGATTACGATTGTTGGGGCGGATAATTAAATATGTTATAATGAATTGGGAGTGGTTGAAGTAAATAAAATTGGCTCATTTAATTTGCCCCGTTCGTTAACTTCCGTGTCTAGTTAAATGAGAATAAGAGATTATTCAGGAATTGAAACATATTGCTGCTGCCACAGAAAGCTGAATATAAACATTTTTCGGAATATTATGTGAAGAGTTATAATTAAAATGTTTTTTCAAAATAATAACGTTCCATGTTGCACGATTTAAGTTGCATATGCATTTGAAATATACTGATTGGGGACAGAGTGGGGAGTTTTTCTTCATTTTCTTCATAATTATGTCCGTTTGCAAATTGGAATAAATTCATGTAAACTATGACAAATCCGAACAAATGAAATAAACTTCAAAGAGATCTGTATACAATTTTATACTTTCTGTTATGCAATTTTATAACAAACATTTATTTTCAGATCATATTGCCACATTGTAATATTACTTTTCTTATTTGGCAAATAAAATTAAAACGTCATGGAAAAATTCTTCATTAGTTCAAAATTCGACATCACTATACGATACTGGAAAATTTGCCGTAAATCGATAAAATTATAACAAAACTTATTTCCCTCTGTAGATTTTGTGTAAATTTGTACCTCCGTCAACGATTCTGGCTTTGCGCTGGGAAAAACAATCCGCGTTGATCTTAATTGGGATATTTGCTGACCGCGGTACGACGGATTCCGGCTACGCCGGCAAAACCCGAATGCGAGGGTCCCGGCGTTTCTTTTATCGGAAATCAGGTAGACGGAAAAATCTCTCGGCCCCAGGACGCTATCCAGTCCATCGACCTTATCAGTCCGGAATGAATCCGACGCGAAAGTTACGCCGGCGTAATCGAAAAATTGCTCGTGTCACGCTCGCGCGACGCGACTGGAAATCAAAATCGATTGCTTTTCGCGCCGGGCAAATCATTCTTGCGACATTTGACCAATCGACGAGAAAACAGGACGAAACTTCGGTAATCGGACCCGGGACTCCCCCGACCGGTCCACGCGCCGCAAATTACCCGTGATTATCCGACCGAAAGTTCGCCGCCGCGTCAGACGCTTGCGTTATCAAAATCCGCGCAACATTTCGCCGACGGATGAAATAACTTTAGTCTTCCGCGCGTTCACTGTTTTAGTTATTGTCGGCAAATTTGCTAATTTGTGTGTATTTTGCGCATAACTTTCGCCGAAGATTCGTTGCGTTCATAAACCGGATTACGCCATTCAAAATACATTAATTAACTTTTTCAGGCATTTTAATTAATGCGCGAATTCGCGACAAAAGTCCAACCACCGGTTCTGCACTTTTTACATTTCGAGCCGCGTGTCAAAGGCGATTACAACCACATTAATTAGCCTCGTTCATTTTAAGCATCACTATATATTCCCGATATATTCCAAAAATATTTTCCAATTATATTCCCAATATATTGCAAAAATTTGGAATACTGGGAATTTATTGGGAATATATCGGGAATATATTTTTTTATAAAAAATATATTGGGAATATGTTTCCTCTACAGTCAATATATTCCTATCCTACTTTTACGAGGGACATTTTTATCCAAATGCTGCTTAATAATAATAAATTAAAATTATTTCACTTAATTGTGTCTCATAGTTCATAAATTCTATTGATAGTTAAACGATAGAAAAGCTATACGAAATAATCAATATAATAGAAAATCGATGTATTTGTTTCGAAAGTGGAAACAATTTTGGACGTACGACGTGGCGTTATTATTCGCAATGAGCCAAGAAATTGGTACAAGACCAATCGAAAGTTTTTAAATATTTGCCGTGTGTGTTCGTGCGTGCCTGTATAATCAATAATTTAGCAGTATAAAAGTTGGACTGGGTTTGATCGCGTTCAACGAACTGAAAGCGTTCGCGATAGAAATATTTAAAAGTTTCAAAAACCAACGGAACTTCGGTACAACGGGTTTGCTTGTCCAGATCGGAATTTCGAAACAAAATTCAAGTCTTTGCGGAAGACGTGGCGATGCATTATCATTACAGTGCAATACAGTGTAATATTAACTTGTAGACCAGCGTGCACCCGACATTTTTATACTTTGTTAAAAGAACTATTTTAATGTATTCATATTATGGAAATTAAACGAATTTGTTTTATTTTGATGCGTCGTAAAATTTAATACTGAGAAATATAATATTTTTTACCGAAAAGCCGTAGCATAACGCTTCGGTTATTCATTCCGTTTAATTAAATTTAAATTAATGAAATGTATATAAATAAATAAAATCACGTAAAAACATGAAATGTTGCAAGAGTCCTTCGTACACGGTACGAAGGACCGTGGAAAAATTTAAAAACTCGTCATTCGCGTATTTCAAATATAATTTAACGAGTTTTTTGCGATTATCGATGAGTCTAATTGACGAAGTGACAAAATCGCCGAGAAAAACTTCGAGACAAAATCTCAGAAAATGTGCGCTGTATTAAGGGGATGGAAATGAAGTTTTTAATTAAGTTTTAAATATCGTATAAAATGTGTTGAAACATTTTCAGAAGAATATTTTCGCTTTTTGGTTTAGTGTAACACTAGAACAAGATAGGATTGTTTGTTGTTGAACGGAGAATGTTTCCAATAATAAGCATCCATTATTTGTCTGTTCAAGGAAATGAGAGCTTGCAAGAATTACAAAACAATTAAAACAGACTAAAACAAGCTTTCACACTAGAACGAGCAGAGTTTTAAATTTCAACAACAAAATACCTGAAAATGATGAAGCAGAAGTTAACTTATTATTCCGCACGAAGTTGCTATTGTTCAAATGTGCGTGAAGCTAGTAATTATTCTGTGCACAATCGACGTAGAAAATAAATTCTCCGATGTATACTAAGTATCGCAGAATTCCACGTAATCACCAGACGATAACTCGGTCTAAAAATTGTTCAAAAAACGGATTTGTTCATAATTATGAATGGTCGGGTGATAAAACATTTTTTATTCCAAAAAAATTCCATGCAATTGCAAAATAGAAATAATGGTCATTTAAGTTGGTTATGGCATGGAAGGCTGTATATTTATACCCATGCAGAAAAAAAGTCTGGCAACAGTATGGCGCAGGATGGCAATAGTATGCTTCCATTTTTCTGCGCGGGTAGCACCAATAGTTAAATATTCCCATATAGACATCGAACATGGAATCCATATGGATTCTACGTGGAGGAACATTCGGACGTAGATTCCACGTCGCATCTACGTGTTTTAGAGGTGTGTCTGTTTGGGTTAATATATTGTTAATCCAACAATATATCAATATTTTTTCCATTTTAATTACTAGAAGTGTTTTTTAATATACTTATTTCTGCTTAATTTCTGCTTAATCTTGGCATCGACAACTAACGTCTGTCTTGACCGCCCAATAAATCAGAAACATTAACAATAATAAACGACACGATTTTCCGCAAACATTTCTACGACCTCGTAAATATCTAAACTACAGTTGCACGCGACGTAATAAAATAAATCTAATTTGATTAAACAATCATAAAACGAACCAACCAACTTCGCGGATAAAAACGTTTCTCCTTTACTTCCCCTTTTTTAATTGCAACCGAAAACTTCAAAAGACCATAAATCGTCGTCGATCTCGCGACACGCGAAGTCGACTCGAAATAAACCGCATAAAATTTCAAGTAACACAAATCCCCTTCCGAAGAATAAGAATAATACAGCCGGATGGCGGCGCGGCGCGCTTCCCGGGACATTTATCTTCGAGATTGAAGAAGTCATCAATATAGGGGGCGCGGCGGTCGCCGCGACGTCCATTGCGAGTACTTGCGCGTATTTCGATTGGAATATCGAAGTTTTCGGCGGGATACTGGAAAACGCTCGACAGCTAAAACGGATCTGCGTAATTTGTCGCGGAATTCGGCGGAACGCGGTTTTACGTCGACACGACGCGACGACTCTGTCGGGATGTGACCCAACGACACACCGAGCCGGAGTATTGATCCCCCCGTTGGCCGAAATCCGACGAGTGTAACTCCGCGCGACATCCGAGCCCTTTAATTGACGGATAAACAAGGAACAAAAGTAGTCGGGATGAACGTCAGTCAAGCGTCGCGGGGGAACATTGTTTGCCGCTCATTCCGAAGGTTTCACTGCGCGTAATTTTATTGTTACGTTTGGCGCGTATTAAAAGAGATTTTATGTCTTGCCGTAAAAATTGTTTACGTGCATAAATGCGACATTGTGTTCATTCGGAAGCCGGAATTTTTGTCGAAGATGGGGGTTGAAATGCAATTTGGGAGGGGGGTTGAATCGTTACTTTTTTAGGAATCGATCGGGTAATTGAAAGAAAAGAATGTCACTGGAGGTTAAATGATTTTTAATTATGGAGTGTATGCCTTGTAAAATGAGGTGAAGTTTGCGGAATGAAACATTAAAATATACATTTTGTAACGTATGTCTGGATTCGTAGAGTGATGTAATTTTTCTGAAAGTTTTTACTTGGTGTAATAAAAACCGAGATTAACCGCGTGCATTAAAATTCATGTGTGAATATTATATGAATGTATGAATGTAATAAATAGACTGGAAAAAAATGTTACATGAACAAAAAAAGTGTGGAACAGGCAGACTTTTCGAGGTTGATAACTTTAATTTCATTAAAAATTTTCGTAGAAAATCCATTTATTTTGCAAAATTAAGATACATACAAGATGTGTTCACGATTCAAGAGATGTATTTATTTGATATTTATATTTTCAATCATACAATCTCTAATAGCATATAATATTTCAGGAATGTACACAGAATATGTTTCTGGAATATTTTAAATGTACCAGGAATGTTCCGAAATATTCCTGGTACATTCTAGGACCATTATTTGTCCGGCGAAATATACTCAGAATATTGAGGTGAAATATTTTCAGTATGAACGTTAATGGAACATTTTTGGAACACTCAGAAAAATATTTTCTTGATTTATTTCCGGGGGATTTCTTTAAAACGTACCAATAACGTATCACAAACATTTTTCTGGAATATTATTTTGAAAAAACAATATTAAGCAAGAGGATTCGAACTCATGTCCTCCAAGTGGCATCCTGCAACTCTACCCGCTGAGCAACCACGACTCGTAGTATCTTGCCCTCAGTGGTACTATCGTAAACAGAGATTTCAAAAATACGAAGAATGTACCCAGAATGACCTCAGAATATTTTTTTGTGTTTGAAATGTTCTAAGAATATTCAAAGTTCATTCTGGATACATTCTTGAAATATTATGTGCTATTAGGAATATTAAAATATACCACTGCGTTGACTAAAAGTTGAAGACTATTTTTTCCAGGAAGACAGTTGTACATCTTCAACAGCAGTTCATTTATACTGCTGTTTTGGTTTTGGAATTGGTCATCTCATTTTTCGATCTGTTATTTTCGGCGCAAAATCATGTCCTATTTTTGATTCGTTTGATTAAACTACTAATACACTAGTACAACAAGCTTCAGTCTGTCATGGAAATAATTAATGGCTTTTGATTTGCTCGCGCAAGTGTGCGCAAATAGTTCGGCTTGAATGATTCATGAAACTTGACCGTTTGGAATATTTTTCGTCGAGTTTTTGTGGCTGTTTCACTCGAGTCACTCGCCTTTTACACCAGATTTTTATCGACGTGCACCAAAAACATAAAAATCGAAAAGGAAATGTGGCATTACGGATACACGGATAAAAACTGCACGACATTTGCAGGTTGTGATTATTGACGTGTCATTTTTCATTGACCCAATTAGTCGACGAAGCTTTCGACGTGGTGAGAGTGTCAGTTTTGAAATTGGTTTTGTCGTATTTCAATATTGACAATTACATACCCAATGATTTTCGACAAAAATTATATTTGTCGTCACAATTTTTGCTTTTAGTGAACCTACTGATGGCGTTTTTTAGATTGGATTAATCGTTAGGAATGCATAATTGACGCTCGGGATAAATAAAGACCAATAAATCCCATTTTGCATTCATCTCAGTAACCAACATCCTGGGCATTAATTATATCCAACCGGTGATCCATATTGCGCTAACCTGTTTTAGCTCCAAGCTTACCGTGAAATAGTATGTAAAGCAAATGAATTGAAGACTTCTGTGGATGTAGTTGGCGTAATAAACTCCCCGCCTTTATTGTACACGGTTGCGGAGTAACAGGGGCTTAAACTTTCCAACACCGTCTTCACTCTTTCAAATGAATTTTTCAATTACTGGCAATGGAAATTTGTTCTATTCGAACGTTCGAAAACATCACTCTAACTTATCATCTATGCTTCTTCTTATAATGAATCATACAGTTTATCTCTTTTGTTTATCAGAGTTTTTTATTCCAATGACAATCCGACTGTTCGTACACAATGAATACACTTTGTTCGACGAAACCAATGAAGCGAATGATATTATAATTAATTAGCTCTGCTGTATTATGAAAACCGGTCAATATCATTAATAAGTGACATCGTATAAAATTTGAATACATTGATCATCGGCCATTGACGTTATTCCAGGCACCTTCTTGCAATAAATGAAAAGCGAACCTAATTAATCCCGTTTCCCAGTTATTATCGACCGCCATTATCTCCTTACAATTCTCAAGACCTACCCTTTTTCTCGCCACAGAAACGGTGTAAAACTCAAATACAAATCGAATACTCAAATACGAAATCAGTCCCCTTAAAGTCCAACAAAAAGTCAAATTAAAGAGGAAGCTTCGAAAAAAATGTATGTAAAAGTACAAGTTGGTTATTCTTATTAGTCAAAATTTCAACGATTCCTACCGTCTCGTTCTTGACAAATTAATTGTTGAAAAGTCAAAGTTTAACATTGTGTTAAAGGAGCAACAGAATTGCAATATATTAAGCACATTTTATATATGTATAATTCAATTATTTTATGATCATGTTCATTAAGAAAAAAAAGCAATTTGACAAATCTTTAGTTTCCATATGATTATATTAATTATTAATAAAAACTATTTGTATAATATCAAGAAATATTTGTCCTACGAAATCACCTACAAATACAGTATCAGTAAATACGTAAAAGAAATCACATTAACAAATTTTGGTATTCCTACAGATTCTTATTTCGTAAGGTTTAATATTATTCATTGATGGCCCTACGCGCTACGCCGCCATTACAAGAAACCGTAAACTTAGGTATTCATCGTCTTGTACCGATGGTCACTGACATGACACAGCGCACGCCGTGTACTCAACAAAGTGTGTTTTCGCTCGGTCCCCTAAGTTGAACCAGGGTAATATAACCCTATTCTGCGAGACACGGTTTCGAATTAATTTGCATTGGAGATGGCAGAACTAGCCTGGGAGTCGGCCAGTTACGCGGGATTGACTCGAAACAAGACCAACAGCGGAAGAATTAACTATTGTTTGAATCGTTCCGCCGTCGTGCAGCGGTTCAGTTTATTAATTCGTTCGTCGGTTTTGTTCCGGGCCCCCTCTTATGCAGTTAATTGAAACCAACACGAGCATTGGTACTTTTATTCAAAATTAATCTTTCATTGGGATATCATCGGTGGAACCGAATTTAGCGAGAGATGACGAAACAGCAATAGTACATTTAGGTCAACATGGCAGAAATGGAAATTGCGCTTATGTTGCCATTAACAACTATAGGCATAGAGGTAAAGCGTATTTACAAAAAAGGACTTAGATACAAAAAAGGACTTAGAAAGTTCATGGAAGAAAGTAAGACACATTTTTATATCATTCAGCCGAGATCAAGCAGTCACAAAAATTGATTTTGCCAAAACGGCTAACGGAAACTTAACTTATTAAAAGCATACAACGGTAAAAAGAGCCACTTCCGCTTGCAAAAGCGAACCCGCTTCTTTAACTACCGAAGTAGTTAAGTTGAGTCAACTGATTACTTAGCCGACCGGGGATCAATCAAATACTCGGAAAATACTTGATAAACAGATATCTTTCTGTAACGATTTGCTAACTCGCTTTCAAATGAACCAAACTGCAAACGATCAAACTTTCATTCCGCGAACTTCTTTTGCGGAAATTAACGAAGAGTCGAAATAACGGTTCGTCGATGATCTGGCCGAAACGGACTTATCCGTTTAAGGGCCCAAATTCTTTTTCGCCGCGCGCATTATAATAGACCTCCCTTAAACATAATTTCTTGTTTCCGCATCACAGGAAAAGCTGTACTTTCACGGTGAACTGAGCACATGAGGTATTCCCGCTCGCTTCGCAGAGGATTCTCCTCGAAGAGCAATAAACTTGGACCGAAGGCGGATAGAATCCGCAAAGAAACGTCTTTGAACTCAACACGGGTCACCTGGCTCTGAGGTTCTGCAATTCTCCTATCCGTGACGTCTAACCTCATCTCGTCTGATTTTACACTCGTATCTACATTTTTCGCCAACTTGTCCGATTGTGACGCTTCTCCTTAACGAGTCTCCAAGAGACGAATACCCAGCTATTGATGTTTCCATGTTCTCGACCTGTGTACTCCTCAATGTTAATTCCCCTCGCTAAGACTTTAATTGTACCCCAGGGCATAAAGTAACGTGCCCTTTTCCCTTGTTTCTCCGTGTCAGGTGAACGCGAAAAGCCACGATCGTACGCAAACAACGATTGTGCTGAAACATGACAAACAAGTGGAGTAATAAATCCCAGCATTATTATGTGCATTCGACACTGGCAAGGCAGCGGGTTAAAATGGAACGATTCGGGGCCAAAGGGACACACCTTTTATCTTACAGCAAGTTCTTCTTTCCCGCCGCTCTCTCGTGTAATTGTAATAAATTCTTTTCGTCCATTGAAATGTCTTTTTACCTCCGCTGTTTCTGTTTCGTCTTTCTTCGTGCCGCAGTTACTCGAGTCGGAAAGCCCTCTGACGCATGGGCCCCGGCTGCATTCGAATATCGCCGCGTCTCCGCCTTTGTCTGGCTGCGTCTCGCTCGCGCACGTAAAATAACGTCGCTTCGAGACTCTTTCCAAATATTATAAAGACGTGCTCGCGCAACTTTCGAGGAGAGTTTGATGAACGACGTACGAGTCGATATTCTGCGGAGTCGAGAGTGTTTGGAAGTTCTAGGATTTGGAACTTCTGCCGGATCTTTCGGCCTCTTTGCGAACGTCAGCCACGCTTTCTCAACTGCGAAATTGCTGAGATGGTGCCGCTTCCCGAGATTTTCGGAGTTAACACACCGTCAAATTTCTACGCCATCGGCGCAGCTCCAAAAAAACAAACAAATATGAGAATTTCCCGCTCAAATAAAGTTTGACTCAATTATCGGGATTCAGCCGTTCAGTCGGGATTATTATCCAATAGACGCTCGGCAAAAAATATTAATCGCCCGTCTTCCGGGTTTACTTTACTCGGGGTTAATTCGTCGGGGAAGTAAGTCGGCGGATTCGAGTTTAGCTTTGATAGCTATTTTAGATAGTTCGTTGGACATTTTTAGGTATTAGTAGATAACCACGTCAGTTTGAGGTGACCTTTCGTTACCCAGTTTTGTGAAAAGTCGATCTGAGAAGCTTCGGTAGAATTAGTCAATTTTAACTTACGAGGACAACTGAAGATTCGAGATTTTTCTAGGTCGGTCGAACTGCAATTATCACGATTAATAATAAAAGAAATTAATCTCCGGTTTTCATTCATAATTTCGTTAAATAGCGAGTACAGTTATGGAATGTTGCATTTTTTATTGGTCTAACGAAATTAATGATCTCCATAATTGTACTCGTTTGTTGAACAGAATCTATTCATCGTGAATAGGTTTTTATTCATGCAAAACCTCCGATGTATACATAAAGTGGCAATAAATTATGACTGCAATTATTCTGTTCTAATTAAATAATCAACCTTAATATCAAACTTCACACCATCTTTGCAAATCAACCAAGTCGTGGTCAAAGTTCAGTTATGCTATTTAGTTAAACGTGATACCGTACTGAAATATCAGAACTTAGTATAATCCAGTCTTACTCCAAATTTAGTTTCGACTGACAACAAAAAGCGGAAGTCCTTATCAACCTTGCGAGTTATTAATAACAAGCAAATCCTCATCCCTTCACATTTTACGGATAAAGAAAAACCACGACCGTGAAATTTGGCCTAAATCTTGTAAGCCGCAGTAAATGAAACTGGATGTATTGCAAAGGTTCAATAAAATGATTTTATGAATACAAAATACCAGATATATTTTCAGAAACATCTTAGAGATTCTTATATAAATTAAAATGTTATTTTCTTACAAAGATTAGATGGTATGGCAGTTTTTATTGTAATTAAATGATATTTGTATTTAAAAATGAAATTAATAATTCATTAAGTTGATTTTTTGGCATAAAGCTCACTTAACTAGCTGACAATTCTTAATCATGTGGACGAAGTCTGACACTTTTTAAGCGAACAATCACTGAAAAAAAATTTATTTTTCACGGTACATGATTTTTTTTTAACCAGAATATTAAAAATTATAGAATAAAGTAGATTTTTCGTGTAAACATTTTTTTTTTCAAAAATCATCATAGCATATACAATATATGAGCGAAATGAATATTATTTGTCGACCATAAAACCCTCTAAATAATATTTTCCAAAATGTTTGTGTATAACTGTAGTCGTTAGTTACACTTCAGAATTATTTTGTCATAATTACGATTTTTCTCCTCAGACACGAAAGATCTCCTATGACTGTACTAAGTGCCACTTGAAGTGCATTAGAAACTTGGGTGGCATGGCAAAGTTACAATTAATTCTGACGATTTTCACGCATTCTTGATTTTTCAGTGGTGTGCTGGAGCATGCGGGAAATAGGGTTGTCAAATGAACTTTTGACTTTTCATAGATTTCTTGACATCTTTTTTTATTTTTTCTGCATAAAGTCAGAATAAGCTGTTTCTTCACTCTCTTCTTCACTAATATAAATTAACGGAATATTCTGTTTAACCCTTTAAAGTACATCTCACATTTTCAACCGATTTAGTACAACCGGGTCCAGTGGACCCGGGCTCATTGTAATAATTATTTACCCATGATATTGACACTATAAACAAATAATATCACACGTTTTTATTCGTTATTGTGTTGGGAATACGACCATGTGACGCAAGTTCAACAAATAAACAATGTGTGGATGTTATAAACAATAATACGATTTAATTTTCACCGAAAAACGTTTTTTTCAAAAATTCATAACAATTAACAAATTCATTGAAAATATAATGTATTGTAGGTCTAAAAAAAGGCAAAACCTTGAACTATCAGAAGAAAAATACCATAGAATGATCTGTCGTAAAAAGTTTATTTATTCAGCCCGGTGAAATCGTTCTATTTTTGCTTAATCGATGGAGGTTCAAGCGAATTCAGCAAGTTAACAGTTGACTTATTTATGCAACTCATAGCGTACTCAAAGGAAAATCAACGCATCTATTGTTTTTCTTCAATTTATTGGTAATAAAATAGTTGTTTAAACAATTGATATCAATAATCGGATTTTCATCAAACTGAGAGCACCAATTAACTGCGGGACCGAAAATACAAGTCCTACATATTATTTATCGCAATTTGAGCTATTGTTTATTGCTAAAACACTGATAAATAATTAATTTAACTTCGACTATGTCAACAAAAAATTATAGTAATTAGATATTTTAGTCTGTGAGTCAAATGGCGCACTCAGTTTTTTGAAATTCTAATTATTTGTATCAATTATTTAAATAATTGATATTCCAACTTGCTGTATTTTGTGCAGTACGTCGTTGGATGTTCGCATTTTTTTGTTGTAGAAGGTTCCAAAAATTTCAACAAAGAAATCGCCTGTCACGGCGTCTCGAAGAAGCTTCAGCTTCAAATGTTTACCTACGAACACATTTTGAGGTTATAATATGCGAAATACGTAAACAGACATGCGAGACAGTTCACTGATGCACTGATTGTCGCAAAATGAAAAATGTACTTACTGTCGAGGAAACGAAAAAAGTTACGTGGAGGTACAACTCGGGTCCAGTTGACCCGAAGCGATCTTCACGAGCTGCCACCACGTCAATAACTGACCGCCAAAAACTTTCTACCGCGCCGATCAACAGTCAACACATCCAAGTTTCCCCCCCCCCTACTCGGAACCCTACTTTACCGATCGTCACTAAGTTATTATCGACCAAAGGATTTGCCCGGGTCCACCGGACCCGGTTGTACTTTAAAGGGTTAATATAATTATACTTAATTATATTAAACGGAAAATGTTTAATATAATTAGATATAATAACATACTAAAATAATATAATACAATAATTATATTATACTTATTATAAGATAATAATTGCGTTTGAACTCTGAACTTTTCAAATTATAAACATTTCAGACTTCAGTTGCAATTACTTCGATTCCATTTACTTATTTTGAACACATGAACTACTCCCTCCGATTTCGTACACAATGTACCGAAAATATCCGACCAAAATTGACAAACCTTCCTACTCCCCCCACAAAAAACCACATTCCTCCCCTCAAATTTCCCTGCAAACTTCGCCGGAAAACTAATCGCAAATTCATAGCACGACAATCACATGCTCCTACCTCCCACATTTTCCCACTGCCTCCTCACCATTCGCTCTAATTAGCCACCTCGCGTTACTGAATCGCGTTTTTATCGCGCCCAATGAAAACGTCATCACCCCCCTTAACCGCATCGGAAAATAACAAACCGACCCGCCCCCAACCCGAGTCGAACGCGCTAATCCAGTTATCGAGCGTTCCGAATTAAAAGCGTCATCCCTAATTGGCTTGGCGCGTTTTCCGCGCCATATTAACATCGGACGGATTCGTCATAATTGCGCGCTACCTCGACCGGCGCCTTATTTTTGCCGGGCATTTACAAGACGTTCCATTAAATTCCATTCAATTAGCCTCGTCGACACGCGAAGCACGTGGAAGCGTTTCGTAACTTGTTGAGTGATTAACGGACACGTCCAGGAGTCACCTTAATAATGGGCGGGCGGGCGAGCGGTAGTCCTTTGCGTCGGAGGGGCTCGGCCCTCTCGCCCGGAAATGGCCTAATGGGTCGGAAAAATCAAGTCCGAGCGGGATCCTTTGACGGCGCGCTCTAATTAACCATAAAAATAACAAGATTTTTGCGGTCTCGGCCGACCGTCGCGCGGAATCGATAAGTTTTGACGCGGACGGGTCGGGCGGGGAGAGATAAAAGAGCGAACTCGAGCCGAAAGCACGTCGTCGAATTTGTCTCGTTAGAGTTGGCATTGTGCGCCCGGGGCCGATTTACGTGCTCGTTATGGGCACTTTTTGCCCGCCCCATTCAAACTTGATCGACGGCCCCGCGCCTACTCTCGCCCCGACAACTATTTGGATCATCTCATAATTAAACGCTTTCTTGGCATGCTTAATGCGACGCGGCCATTCCGCGCACTTCGAGCGGAAGGCGCCGTCAACTTTCACAAAGGATCCTTGCGCCGGCGGATTTTTATTCCGTGAATGCGCGCTTCGAGGATCGCCCGAGCCTTGCTCCTTTTTTCCCGCGCTTTTTACACTTTTTTCGCTTCTTATCAGATGGCGCATTTATTTCGTTAGGCATTCAAATCTGGGAAATTATACGCTTGTTCCGGCCGCCGCGAGTTTTCAATGACATGTTTTACAATGGGTTGTAATTTATATCGACATAATGAGGTATTATATGTGCGGCTGGAACCAAATGAGGCGCCGGCCTGGTTTGCGATTTTGTATAGCGTTCGGCAACCGGATACTTCGATTTATTTCAGCGGCTTTTTTATGGCTGCGAAAACGAATCTTGGAAGCTGTTCTGAGCAGTAGGAAGCGAGACTGATTAGTTGAGAAATGATGATTGGGAAAATTGATTTAGGGGTCTTAGTTTGTAAGCTTGAATGGGCGTGAAACATCGATATTTTTTAATTATTATATTTATGAATTAGGGCAAATTAAATAGAATTTAAATTTGACCTAATAGTGCTACACACTTTGTACATTATTAGGGCAAATTTACATTCTGTTTAAATTTATTTACTAATAATGCCCTAATAAATAATTTAAATGGTATCTCCTCCGGCGAGTTGCATCATAAGTTTCCTCATTTAAAGAGAATTCGAAACTACCCGTATCGAAAACCTGTATTTTCCATTCAATTAGTCGTTAAACGAGGAGTATATGGAGTAGCAGGATAGCAAAATTACAGAAAATGGCTGCCTTTAAGCCACAAACGAAGAATTCTTTGTATAATTTTAAAAGTAATTAAGCATTTAATACAATTGAAGTTTTTACATTTATTTGAATTCACTTGTTTAGTGAATGAATGTAGAAATAATTATGTTATGTTTAATAATGTGATTGTAGCTTACGACCGCCATTTTAAGGAATATCTCTAGTCCCAATAATCAGAAAGATTCATTAATTTATTGCAACTCCTTTAGGTAATTGAAAAGTAATTGTACTGAACCTTAATATATTATACGACATGAAAACGTTCTTATTTCATGTGATCAGATTGTGCAGTTCTTCGGATGGCTTTTATCATTAGATACTTATCGGAAAAAAATTATCTCTCCCATTTGTTGAAAATGTGAATTTAACTTTATCTGAATTTCACAATTATATTATAAAATATGATCAATCGATATTCAATGAATTATTTACAATTTTTTAATATTCTCTCCCTGAGCCACCCCTTTATTTACATAGAATAAAGGGATGATTATATGTAAATAAATAAAGGGATGACTGAGGGAGAGAAACAATATTATTCGGATCGGTTTTAATCAAAGTTGAAAGGAAATTTTATAATAAAATGGTCAAAACCTGATCAAAAACGGTCCTAGTAGATTTTTAGTATTGATGATTTCCAGGTTATGGGATTTTTACACAAATTATACTTTGTTCAAATTAAATTATTAGCTGTCCTGCAGTATGCATCGAAAAAACAATAGTTAATCAATTATCCCGACAAAAAATGTGAATAGTCTAATTCACATTTTTTTAAATTATTTTAATGTATCACAGTACCTCCTGTAGCGACTGTGTCAATAAAATAAATACGATAAAATTCCATCACAAATCAAACCTATGATTGCGTGATAATTAATATTTCTACCGCACATCATTATCAACTATTAGATTCTGTCATATCGATTTGGATTCAGATATACATCTAATCGAAATTGATATCGCGAGCTAAATGCATAACCGCCTTGAAATCTCTTACGATATATTTGATGTTGCTTTGTTAATTATTTTTAATGTATACACCACTTAGTCGAAATGTATTTTCTTCTCAATTTAAATTTAAGTAAATACATATAATCTATATTTAAACACATTTGTTGTTGCTTCTTCAATCTAATAATCCACTTTATAATTAGCATACTATAATAATTATTATACTGACAGCATTAAATTTGCTTGCGTGCCGGTATGGGATTAGACTATGTTTGGGTGAAAGTTCAAAATTCAAATCCAACCATGTCTAAATTTAATCGGAAAATTGAATTATGCAAAATTATATTTATTATTACCGTGAAAATATTTGTAAGAAACCTAAAATTAATAAAACCACGTTGAAACAGAAATTTTCCAAGATTAAATTTTTTATATTAAAAAATTACTATCTTCTAGCTGTTTTGTAATTGTGTTACGTGCTTTTCTGAACAGAGTTATTCTATTATTTTTTCTATAAAATATGACGGAAATACTAAAACCAAAAGTGCTCAGATTATTCTTAGCATATTTTATCCGAAATATTCTACGTGGATCAAACTGTTCTCCGTCAGCAAACTTAAAATTCGGTAACGCGGAATTTTCGTTTGCATAAGCTTATTAAAAAATTGCATCTCAAAAATGCCCGTTCCACCGCCAAATATTTCAGGAGTAACTCAAGATTTCATCTTAACGCCAACGAAAGTGCATTTTGCGAATTCCGAAACCACACAAATATATTCCCACAGCGAATTACCTATGCAAAATAAGCTCCTCCCGCGAACTCCATTTTCGCTCCCACCCGCAGAGCTCCGTCACTTGTCCAAATCTGACCTTGTTTTCCTCGGATCGATTCGCGCGCGAAACAACGCATCGCACAAACAGCTGGCGAAATAAATAAGATGTAACCGGCACTGATAATGAGTAGAATACTTTAATAATAAACAGATTTTCCTCAGAAATGCAACATAACCTTCAATTATGAGTATGTTATATATTTTACTTTCGTCACCCGAGTTGAAAATCATGACACCTCGATTGGTGCTAAAAACCATGACACCACAATGGTTAGTTGAATGGAGATGTCATGGTTTTAAAGCACCAATCGAGATATCATGTTCTTCGACTTGGATGACGAACTATCTAAATTTAAATAATATTTTCCAGTGAGATTTACGATGGTGACTTTCCTGAAAAAGGAAAAAGAAGTACATAGAGAAAGATAAACTTTAATCATCACATGTGTCGGTTCAATTTACCTACACACTCGAATAACTGGATAAATACACCAGAGATTCGCCGAGTTCAGTTAAATTCTTAAATTACGTAAACCAATTCTGAAAAAATGATTAAAAATCTAACTAAACATTGTCCACTCTGCCCTGGTCTCGTCAACTCCAAAAATTATTATCAAAATTCACTAGCTGGATCCCAGGACATTAGAGATCAAAATTACATTAAAATACATGCCTAGTATACCTATGTACAGCTTCGGCAGCCTTAAACGTATAATACCTGTGATTCTCGCTAGTGAACTTAGATGAAAACTTGTCCACTGGAACAACCAACGTAAACCATTTTAGTTAAAATTTCATCAATTTTACAGTATTTTGCCTTATTGACCACCACCTTAAAAAAGCATATCTCG
>JABFPB010001680.1:0-23839 GCA_022817645.1 Ceratoteleas bidentatus | reverse complement strand
GCATTAAAATTTAAGGTTATTTAAATAATTATAATAATAAATGTTATTGTCAATAATTATTTAGTTTGTAAACTTTGATACTCGGCACAAAGTTGCCTCGTTTCGATGGTTTTCGTGAATTTGTTCATCACTTTAGTTCTTCCATCCTTGTCCCTCTAAAACATCATGCCCCAACCTCCTTAAGGGATGTGTGATTGCTGCGCATTCTATTAATACTAACTATTGCTTTTCTAGGAATATTGTAATTTAGATAGGTAAACCAAGGTCTATTTGTGTTCTTATAGAAATTGTTGAAATAAAAGGAACCTTTGTCTCTACCCTGAAGAACAAGTCTTTGCTCATTATCCGCTCTAAGTTTTCTTTTAAAATGTGAAATTATATCTGAAAATGGGATAGGAATATTCAGTAACTGTCCTTCAAGAAATTGCACTGAACCGCACGTCAAGACTGCAGCGTCACCTTTCGCTAATGCCATGAACAAAGAGTTTACCACTGTTCCCGGTTGATTCCAAAAACCGATACCCCACTGCCATCTAACCGTCACCGTATGCACTCTCTACTCAACCATGCGACAATCAATAACAACGCGAGAAAACGCTGCACGGTGTCAGCACTGTGCAGTGCCGGCTTTCGTCTGCTGCGCCACGTGTTCCTCCCTTCCCGGAGAGTGGCGCCGCCCGGCGTGTGCTGGCCGAAACGTTTGTCTCAGCGACCGTAACCGGCCTTGAAGACGTGACGGGAGATGAGACGTCGAGGTTGTTCGCACGATGCCAAAGCCCGATTAGTTCCCCGAAAGAAAGTCCGCCCTCATTTCCCGAGTCGAATTTCTCGGCATGGAAAAGCCAGACCGACCAATGCTAAAATGTCGTTCCATCGTGTTCACCAAACGACTGAGCAAAAAGTCAGCGCGAACCCGCATATAAAAGACATGACCGAAATATGTCGCCACATGTTGGGCAGGATATAGAATAAGACTTTTTCTGTCCATATGGAATTGCGAATTACATTTTAGTTTTATGTAACCAAACTCCATGGCGAAGTTCGCCTTAAGGGTCTACATGCGATTGTTGTCACAATTTTTCAACTGGGAGTGTTGCGAAAAGAACAAGATGCGTGCCAGGGAGGGCGATGTAAATGCGCCGAAGGGACACCGTCGCTGGATAAGTGTCTGCGTCTTTTTCGCGACTGGTCCCTCCTTCTCCCTCCCGCTGGCTGTTATCGATTCGGCCAAGGAGCACCGGCTCGAAACCGGCTTTTCCGCGCTCCATTTTTTCCAGGCGTCACACTTTCCTCGAATCCGTCGTCAGTCATCGGATAAGGCATTAGCCGTTTTCGTCGCGGTGTCGCTCCCACTGCCTCCCGTACCAATAACAGCCACGGTTTTAATTGCACGCGACCGACTCTTCTTTGTCTCGACGTCCCGCCGAGTCGATTTACAAATCACGCAGCGGCATTGTTATCGTCTAGGACAATGTTTCTCGATCAGCCCGTTCGCTCTTATCAGTTGCTTATTTATAGGAGTCCGATATCTCCGGCCTTTGATGATGGTAATGAAGACCTGCGCCGAGTCAAAGTCTGAAATTAAATTCCACATCTAATATCGTCTCACTGGACGTATAACGAGCTGGAGCAGTGCAGCCGGCGTTTCTGTATTAGGCATCAGTTCTGGCACTGATGCCTCAAGTTAGGATCCGGAAGGAGGAAGAATTGTTGAAAGACAATCAATATCGACTTCTGTTCTGAGCTGCATTAAGTTGCTAGAGAAATCGGCTTGCGAGAGAGCATTGAACCCGGTCTGACGTATGTAGCCTTAGATCAGGGTGTTCAGCGACAAATGGTGAAATGAGAGGAACACGCTTATGTAAATAAACTGGTTAGAATGAAATGGATTTTGTTTCCTGGCGTGAGCGCGACAGACGGTGTCAGTGCCCGGGTGGCCGTGTCTGGGAAGGCGACCCTGGAGCGATGTCGGATGTATTTGGTTCGGGTAGTACAGTGGCACCAGAAGGGTGGTAACCGCGTGTCCCAACCCTGTGACACGGGAACGCCCGAGCGAGGAGTTCGGTCATCTCCGGAGCAGGGCGGAAGGGTGCAGGGAGACAGCTGATAACGCGAGGGGCAGAACGCAATCGTTACTGCCGTCTGGTGGCCCGTCTACCAACCCTCCGTCGGAGTTCAAAAGTGGTCGGCAACACGAGCAACAGGAAGCATGCGTGTCGCGCGCGCACGCGACAACACGGATAGAGACGCCGACCGGCTGTTCCGACACTCCTTGGTCCTTTGCAAACACACTCGGATTAGCTTTGCGACGACGATTTTCGCAGGGGTGGGGCTCGAACAGGCTCGATGAACGAATCGGGGGGGGAGGATTTGTCTTTGATTTGAATAATGCGAGATGAGATTTGGGTCAGTTTGAGAATCGCCGGGGTAGTAGGCTAGTCCCAGTAGCCGAAAATCAATTAAATCCAGCAAAATCCAATTCAAACGGGACATAAGCACGATTTGGAAAAACGATCTACAAATTGTAAGAAATTGGAAATACAACCTTTTAAATTGTATCAAATTGGAATAACGACCAATGAGAAATCAGTATTTTTGAAACAGTAAATTGTAAGTAATTATATTGTAATTAAAAATGGCGGCTACATTGGAAAGGAGAATTCCAATTCAATACAATTTATTACAATTTGGCTGCCAAGTAGTTGCAGGTTTGGACCCAAATTGTAATAAATTGTATTAAATTGGAAGTCTCCCTTTCGACGAAGCCGCCATATTGAATTACAATTTAATCCAACTACTTCCAATTTACTGATTAAAAATACCGATTTCTCATTGGTCGCCATTAATTCCAATTTGATACAATTTGTGGATCAATGTTCCAAATTGTGCTTGTGTCTATTTTACAATTTGAACGTTTTAGTTTGAATTGGTTTGAATTGAATCTCGGTTACTGGGCTCCTTTTCCACTGCGCTATCACTAAGCAACTAGTCCTGAAAATGGATGGCGCTGAATCGTCGCGCCTATACCCTGTCGTCAGTGGCAAGTGAGTCGTGCGAGAGTTACCGCATGCGTCATGAAGCCCTGAGAGTAGGAGGTTCGCGGCGGTGTGCACAGAAGGGTCTGGGCATAAACATGTCCGGAACCGTCATCGGTGCCGATTTTGATGGGAGTAGACTAGCACTGGTCGAGAATTGCCGTCATTTCGCCCTGGTTGTACAACATTCTTTTTCTTATCTTATTTTATCTTAATTCACCGCACCTCAGATAGCGATGGTGACTATTATTATAAGAATCCGTCGCACATCGGATTGGGGGGCTTAATTAGGATCACGTCACCTGAGCAGAAGAACCCCGTATCTCGCACCCCACGTATATCGTAAATGGCTTTTGCCTTATACGAGATACGTGGTTTGCGAGATACGGGGTTCTTCTGTCCAGGTGACGATCAGTTGCAATTAGGATCAGTCCTAAAAGTACCTATTAGGGCTGATCCTAATTGCAACCAAGGTTTTAAAAATGTGTAGAACTTCCTTCAATTTCAATAGAAATTTGTATAGAATTTTGTATAAGGTAAAAGATGCCTATTTGGCATATACCTGTTAGAAGTATTTAATTATAGTTCCATTTCGAGGTATGTCCTCAGGTATGTCAAAGTGCCGTTTTGAAAAATGTTTTCTGTATGAATGTAATGGTTTAAAATGGAAGAACTGAAAAGCTCTCTTTTCCGATACGGTTTTTCAGAATTACAACTTCTACTACCCATCTTACAAACTGAAGAATTCTGAAAAAATGTCTGTGAATCACCGGAGACTTTACTTATTTACGTCTTTCAATTCTATGATCTATGAAGGCGCTACTCAAAACATCATACTGCATGTATTGTATTGTATGAGATACTACAATCTTTGCGGAACCTCACAAAGATTTTTGTAGGGCATTTTTCATATAAAATTCCATATGTAATATCATGTAGGTGGAGTTCATGTGAAATCGTATACAGAATACCAACGTGAAACATTATACAAAATCACACTTGGAATATCACTATATACTGATCTTCATATAGTCCATTTCATATGAAACACTACATGAACCTCCATATGGAATCTCATTACACTACAAAAACAGGTGTCTTTTTTAAGACGTTACTAGAAATAAGACATGAAAAACGTCTCAAACGAAGATTTTTTATTGATGAAAAAGACACTAAAGGTGTCTAAACGGTTTTTCGGAGACACTTTGGTTTCCCGTGTACAGGATACCACATGTGAAATTTTATACGAAGCACATGGGATATACACCTTATATGAAACTCCATATGGTATACTACTTGCTGCAAAACTCCATATTGAATCCCATAAAGAATTGAAATTTTGCTCAGAATTTTTCATGTATTTAACTTTGACATTCCATGTAGTAATCGACATCCAGTTCCATGTGGTATCCCCTATATGGTATCCCCTAATACACAGTAAAAAAATTCACGGAGTTTGAGGCTACGGTATATGTGTAAGAGTAACGGAGTAAAAAATTACACTGCGCGGAATCATGTTGACTACTGCGAATGCGCTCTGTCGTTAATTCAACTCTCAAATTTAACTCCGAACGAGCTGGGACTCAATATTAAGTGAATATTTCACTCCCATAACTCCCATTTCACTCCGACTTTTCTTACTGTGTATTTGTTCACTATCCCAATGGAATATAACGCAATAAAAAAAGTTTTTAGACCTTGAAAACGTTAGAGAAACGGTTTTTTGTTAGCCTAAACCCGTGCTCCCCCAATTAAGACTATTCTCCCCAAGATCCATAAATCCTCCTCATCTCTCCTCGCTTGGGCAATGCCCATCTCCGGTCTTAAATCTGCCACAGCCGAGTTTGGCAAGACATTCATTTTTTCCGCCAGCGAGTCGGTCATAAATCCGCGGTGTGTCCATCTGGCGCGCGGTGTCGAAAAATCGGAAGCCTGGCGGACAATGGGCCCGCGGCGAATTCGGGCGAGCGAGCCGCGGTTTCCTGGAAGCATGTCTTCACGGTTGCTGACGCCGCGCGCTTCGCAATCCCCCGCAGGCGCCGTTTTCCCCGTGGACTGTGGGTGTCTTCGGGCGCCGGGCCCAGGCGACTCGGTAGTGCTCGCCAAATACCACAACGCGAAACAACGCGATACGCGACTCACATCCGAACACGCGACTTCCGCAATAAGTTGCCTGAAAGGTGCGCGAGTTTCTAGTGGTCAGAAATATTTATTTTCAGTGAAAATATCACGTGTCAAAGGTTCCTACAAATTATAATCATTAAACGAAAATTGGAAACATTTGTGAAACGGAAGTTTCCCAGATAATCCAAAGAAATTCGTGCGAATATGTTGCCGGCATTGATTGGACATTTTTAACCGTCAGAAATATTTAGTTTACTGAAGGAAATTTGTATAGAAAATGTTAAGAACAAATTGGAAATGTTTAATGAATTGGTTTTACTTGAAAATGTGTATCTTTCCTTTTTTTGAATTTTTTAACATCTGGGGAATTTTGCATTTTTGACGTCTTATTCTCAAGATAATAATAGAAACAAAATACATTCCCCCTATTTGTATTTATTTATTTATTTATTTATAAAAGCCACCACTAAGAATTCGACCTGTAATCTTACGGGTACTAATCGAATAGTTTACCCCTGGGTCAAATTGGTAATATGAATTATTTAACTTGCATACAATATTGCAAATGGCATTTAACTAAGTAAAAGATTTTTTTAAACGAGAGTAGATTACTCGACTATGTTGCGGTGGGAAAAAACGGATGAGGAGAACTGCCCAGCAGCCGAGAATCAATTCAAATTAAAAAATTCTAATTGTAAAATGGACATAAGACCAATTTAGATAAAAATGTATGAATTGTATCAAACTGGAATAAACTGCGAATAATGAGAAATCAGAATCTTTTAAAATATTAATTGGAAGTAATTTTTCCTCACTCAGGGCGGGAATATCCACATTTCCGCCCTGACGGGCAGAAACGCGGGCTTCCCGCTCCCTCGTAAGAAAAAATATACAACACAGGGGGGATTTCGATTTCTCACTCGTTTCTTGCAGAATTCGGCTTTGCCTCGTTCCGCAAGTGCACTCGTCAAGAAATTCGAAAATCCCTCCCTAGTGGTGTAATGTGCTAATATTAAATTGTAAATTAAAATGGTGGTACATTGGATTAAATTGTATAAAATGAGCACTTTTCAACTTGATTCTGTCCCCATTTTGATTTACAATTAAATACAATTACTTTCAGTTAATGTTTTGAAAACTACTGATTTCTCATTGGTCTCCATTTATTCCAGTTTGATGCAACGTATACATTTGTATCCAAATTTGTCTTGTATCCATTTACATTTAGAGCTTTTTAATTTGAATTGATTCTCGGTTGCTGGGTCACTACTTTTTTATTACTGACAAAAAGAGGGAAGAGTGGTCGTTTTTTCATGTATGGGAACTTTTGCTCTCATGCACAGTAAAAAATGCGGAGTGAAATGGGTGTCATGGGAGTTACATTTTCACTCTATATGGAGTTCCAGCAGCTCCACTCTTTAACGGTGTCAAAAGCTAGTCGGAGTTAAATTACGGAGTGAAATTCACACTGTGCGGAGTCATTTTGGCTACAATGCGCATGCGCAATAGACAAAATTGCTCCGCGCGGTGTACACGGCAAAAGTGGTAAATAGCGGCATTAGTGAAAAAAGTGATGATTGCTTGATGAATATGAAAAGTGGCCATTTTTGGATGAGTGAGAAAAGAGATTTTTTCCCACGTGTGGACATATGATCCTTTTTATGCACCCACTAATTGCACTGAAAAAAATTCTAACTGTTTCCAAGTATATTATATTCTTGGATGAGATATTCTTGAAGGAAGTATATTTTAGTTTCAAACAAGTATTATATTTTACTTCAAACTATCATATGTCTACTTCAACCAAGTATATTTCACTTAAATGAAGTTAAATATATTCTCAATATTTTTGAGAATATTATATACTTGATTCAAGTGAAATATATTTGAATCAAGGCTCTTTTTTTTTAGTGTGTGGAAAAAATCATATAAGTAGAGGAACTTTTTTTGGCTAATAGGTATAGTACCGCATTCGTCATAGATAACTGCTAAGACAAAAATTATTTTCCTAATTAGTAGATGTCGGAGAACTGGACCCATTTTTTGATGGTCCAGTTCTCCAAAAATGGTTCAAATAATCATTTTTCCTTCACACGGGAAAGGGTAATGAAAAATATTGCCCTCGTAATGAAAAATATCATTCACTACGCGGCGCAAAATTCGATTTCTCACTCGTTCCTTCCAGAACTCAGCTTCGCCTCGTTTCGAAAGGTCACTCGTTTCGAAATACGAATTTTCCTTCCTAGTGGTGAAATATACTAGGAAGTGATTACCAGTGGAAAATGACCACTTTTCGTATATCTTCTAGTTAGGAAAATGCAGAAAATGAGTAAAAGAATACGTTTTATTAACTAGTCAGTGTAGGCAAAATCGGTATCTTTTCTCAAGCAAAATAGTTTATACATCTACTGATTGGATAAAATGTAATGTTAAAAATTCAAAGCAAAGACAGTGCTGTTTCTCCTGTTTTAACAATACAAACATGTAAGTGCCAGATAAAAAAACACCTAAAATTGATAACATGTTTGATATAGTTTGTGCTTTTCCTTAATTTATGATTTGTCTAATTTCAGTTTTGGGGTTGAACTTGTCCTAGCACCTAATACATAGAAATGTATTGAAATTATTTTTTGTAGAAATATCAATGAGGTGGTGAAAGAATTATGAGAAATCTGGAGAAATCTGAATCGGGTTGAACAATTCAGGGAGAGTTTGAAATATTTGTAAACATTGATACAAGTTTGTAGAAGTCCGAAAAAAGTTCCCATAATCCGAAAAATTCTGAAAAAGTCCGACAAAATCTAAATTACTCTGATTCTGGAAAAATCTGGGAAAAATGTGAAATCGTTTGAGAAAGCCTGTACATTCCATGCTCGCAGTTCCTGAAAACTTTGTTAATTGAAATTAAACACAACATTAATGTTCCAAATCTGTGGGTCAATCAGTAAACACGTTTTGAACCATTCCGTGAAAAATTGCTAGAAAATTTGCAGAATTTTCCTTTTCTTGAGAGAAACTTAGCTTACTTATTTTCTATATTATGAAATAAACAAATAGGATGTGCAGTTAAAATATCAATTAAACCATGACCATTTCAAGACTCAATGATTTGCTAATTTACCTTCCGCCCATTACTTCATTTTCAGTTCTACTTTTCGACTGAACCGACACTTTTAAGTGACACCAGCCAACAGTGAACAATTCTCCTCGCGGAAGTTACTGCAACGAACTAAAAAATCAGTCACTATAATTAGTCTGACATCATCATTATAGCAGCCGGCGCGGCGCATTAACCCACTGCTTATGGGTGGCCCTGGTCTTCTTACGATTTTAGGTAAAATGAACCTTAATACCTAGTTAATAATTCAGAGTTATAAATCGTAGTTCCCATAAAATTACATTCAATTAAACCACGATAAATGGTAATTGAATAAAATTTATCTACATATTTTTCGTTCAATAAAAAATCATGCAAACATTCCAATCTACTTCTGTCAGAATATGGGTTGAATCTCAGGAAAGATATCTCGGTTCCGCGCCGACAAGCACATTTCGTAACGTCTTTTCCGTAAGTTTGCGAACAACACAACGTCCTGGAAAGTTGACCGAACGTGAAAAATACGTCCATACTCTCGTAGCATATGACGGTGAAATAATGTTATGAGGATATTTCTTTTCTAATATCATAATATTTTAACAATGTTTTAAAAAATCAGCGGTATATTTCAGCATATTATTCTTCTGTCATTTAACATTTTAATGTTACAAGGAACATCAATAACATTATATTGCTAACAATTATATTGTTATATTCCCAGTTCGGAAACATTTGATGAATATCAACAAAATATCATAGCTAGGCTATGATATTTTGTTAGCATAGGCTATAATAGCTAGAGGCTATAATAGCTACCGATCTATTATAGCCTCTCACAAAATATCACTATCGTTTCTCATTTCTACTTTTCAAGCTACAAAATAGCATGTTTGATATTTTGATATCATAGGAACATAATAGTTTAAATATCACGCACCTTCAAATCGGATATATTTATTACATCAATATCATCAAATTTCAGGGTTACAACGTTACAATTCCAATTATTCTTCATTTTAACCTTTCGAAAATATGACCTAATGACAAACAACGAATCACGAATATTACCAAATGAATATCACCAAAATATCGGATAACAGTGAATGTGGGGCAAGTGTGCCCCCTCTGACAGAACATAGAGTATAATATACTTATAAGAGAAGAAGTAATAATATAAGATGTCTTTACTTTATGGTGCCTTTTTTCCATGAAAATTGCAAAATATCAGGAATATTCCCAGAATGTCTGATATACCTTTATCCAAATACGATAACTCCCGAATAGTATGTCAAGGAATAGTCGATTTGGTATCCATTGAACATCGCTACTAGAACGGCACCGATCAAGGCTAGATAATTAGCCAAAAAGCGCGTGACAATGGTATCGGAATGCGTATCAATGTACGGATTGGAAGTTGAAACGGAAAATTGTGATTGCGACAAAAAGGACGGTCGTTAGCGAATAGCGAGGCACGTCGCATCGCAAGTAATTATAGCGGGCCGCGATTGTCCTAGCGGTCTTTTGAGCGCGGCTTACGGTACGGGAATCAATTTTTTCGTGTGCGACCGTGACGCGCCTAAGTGTTTAAATTCCACCGGATGCCGTGACGCCAAGCGACAATTTCGCTTATAAACATATAAAGACATTGTACGTGTCCATATACTTCACGCTAGAACACCTGTCGAGGAAAAATATTCGACTTCTAACTCTATTTTCAAGCTTTTTAAATATTTTCCCATTTTCTCGACTACAGTCGTCAAGTTTTTTATCAGTATAGACTTTGGTGAGATTTTTAGTTTGAATCGCGAAGGAAGATATTTCAAATCTCCAGATAGATCTTTATTAAGTTGTTAATAAAGATATATATTCAATATTAGTTCTAAATCGCTTTTCAGATTAAATAATTTACCAATCTGGAAAATGGAATACAACTTGAGGGACAAAGGTTCAAATCTCAAACAGGAACTTTTATTTTCAACTTATTAAATTCAACTTAGAGTAATTCTTAGATTAAAACGTACTTTTTGATCCCTTTACAATTCATAATCTTTTGAAGAGCTTTGTTTACCTTTCATGTTTGAAAATCATTTGCACCTAATATGCCTCATAACTCGTCCTCTGAAATTTTCGAGAACCAAAAGAAAGTGAGTTTGACGAATCGGCGGACACGATCTCGAGGACCCCGAGAAAGTGGTCACTCTTCACGCAACACCGCCAACGAGAATGACATTTCCCTTTCAGGTAATGTGGCGGCGCGTCTCGCGAGCCTGACCGGCCAATTGTTCAAATGAATCATGGGTAAGCCACCGGAAGCCGGAGGCCTGCTGGTCCTGGCCATTCTGGCGCTCCAAACCACGCGCGCCATCTGCCAGGCCAACGGGGAGTACGGGTGTCCTGCGCAGGAGAAGATCCTGCCCTGCAGATGTTCCACTCGGGACATGGAGTTCCAGATCTGGTAGGTCTTGGTGGTTCTACCAGATAAAATATGTCTTACCTGGTAGAACGTTCGTGTATTTGTAGATATTGCAGTTTTAGATATACGGTAGATACAGAGGCATTTTGAACTCTTTAGTTTTAGTGCCATCCTACCGAATCATCTAGAAGGTTATAAACACCAAATCCTTATTCCCTACGTCAGGTGCAGCCACAGCGAACTTCCCAGAGTTCTGGAAGGTCTCAATTCAGTGAGCAAGTTGATAGGACATCCCATAGACGAGCTAATCCTGGAGAACAACAATCTGCCCAGTCTTCCTGGAAAGGTGTTCGCGAGTCTTAGAGTCCTTAGGCTAATGCTGAGGAACAACAGATTAGAGAGGGTGTCCTCCAGCTGGTTGGAAGGTCTGCACGACTCGCTTCTAGAGCTATTTGTGGTGGAGCCTGACCTGAGGTCACTTCCAGACGACAGCCTGGATAGCCTCCAGGGGCTGGAAGCCATCACGTTGCAGAGCAGAGTGATGAAGAGGCTGCCTAGGTTCACAGGGTTACCTAAGCTGAGATATCTTCAGGTACTCTACACGATTCAGAGTTGCATGAAACGATTTTGGACAATTAATAATTTTTGTGATATTGTTCCAGGTAAACTCTCCTTCACTAGTAGAGCTGAACCCTATTCATTTCCGGGATCTGCCTATGTTGGAACAACTGCACATCTTCGGCAGTCCTAACTTAGTCCGACTGGAAGCTGGTCTTCTCAGAGACCTCCTCAGACTGACTCTGGTGAACATCAGCGAGTGCGGTATCCAATGGATTCATCCTCGAGCCCTGATTGGCTTACCGGAACTCAAGGAAATATCGTTCTCCGGGAACCTCCTGGCCGACGCTGCGATGGTTGGTCGAGCGGTGATGGATCTGCCTTCACTTTCAGTTCTCAACCTGAACAGGAACATCATCAATAGGATCGGGGAATCTGCATTCGTAGACCTACCGCTCCTGACCAGACTCTCCGTATCCGAAAACCGTATTACTGAAATCGTCTCCGGAGCATTCCAGAGGGTGCCAATGCTAAGGATCCTGGACATCAACTACAATGTCATTCACAGAATCCATCCAGATTTCTTTTATCCCCAACGAGGAGGAGGTAGCTTGGAGGAGGTGTTGATGAGTAATAACGACTTGGCACACGTAGACGAACTCAGGGCCATTTTGGAAGCTCTTCCGAAATTGAAGTTCCTAGACGCCAGCTTCAATCAGTTGATAGAGATCCCTTTCGGGGCTCTACGGGGTCATCCTAACTTGGAGAGACTCCATCTAGACCATAATAGGCTCAACTTTCTGCAACGAGAGAGCTTCTCTGGTATGCCAGCTCTTAGGGAGTTGAGGTTGAGAAATAATTCCCTCGGAAACCAGCTGGAAGCACCTTTCTGGAACCTTCCAGCGTTGAAGGTAGTATATGTATTACTCAGTATATGAATTGATATAATTCCATGTGTAATACCATAACTTCAAGTATAATTGCACATCTTCATATAATATTTCACATTTTGTCAGACTCTCGACCTCTCCGGCAACTACTTTCGCCACATAGAATCGCGCATCCTCGCGAACCTCCCAAGTCTTCGCAGACTCGACTTCAGCGACAACGCGATCGCCGCCGTAGACCCGGACTCATTTCTCCGGAACCCGGCACTGGAACTCCTCAACATTTCCGGTAACGCCCTCTCAGTTTTACACCCGCTCACATTCCGCCACCTGTCGAATCTCTACGAGCTCGACCTCAGCTGGAACCGGCTCCTGGAGGTAGTTCCCGGTTTGCCCAGGAACATCGAGCATCTGCACCTTTCGATGAACCGAATCGTTGCCTTGCCACCCCTCTCCTCGCACGTGCTCACCCTCCCGAATCTCCGTTCTCTCGACCTCTCTGCCAATGGCATCGAACGCATCTTACCCGGGACCTTCGCAAAGCTGTCACACCTGCGGAGATTGAACCTCGGCTACAACGCCCTTACCATCGTAGACGAGGGCACATTCGATGGACTACTGAAATTGGAGCAGTTGATTTTGAAGTTCAATCGGATCGTGGGACTTCATGGCCAAAGCTTCCGGAACCTTCGTCGGTTGGTTGACCTAGACCTCCAGGAGAACCGGCTGGAGATCATCCGGCCTGACGTCTTCCACGACAATACGCGACTCCAGCGTCTGGACCTCAGCCGCAACAACCTCGCACAGATACCCCATCTAACGTTCGCCAATACCCGGTAAGACGTTGCTTTTGGGGATAAAATATTGCAACCTTCTGGCCGACACAGACCATGCTTTTATTCCGACCACAATTTGTGACGTCTGCTGGCAGGACTGTTAACTTTGACACAACATTAAATTAATTTTGGGTAATTGAGAAAATGTTAAATCAACAACTTTATCGGGTATTTATGTCGATTTATTATAGTTTATTGAAATGTATATTGACAGCACTGAATGAAATGTGCTGTCATTCAATAAAAAAAAATGTCAAGGTTGACTCGACACAGAATGAAGATTGGTCATCAAAACTTTTAATCATGACTGAATCAGCGTTCATTCACAGTTGCTTCAAAAATTAATTTTTCAACTATAAGTCAACATCGAATAAAAGTTGATTAAATTTTTATCAGTTACTTGATTCAACGTTGAATCAACATTGAATGAAGGTAGATTAAATGTTTACCAATAACGTATCAATGTCGATTAAACATCGATTCAATCAATTCATTCCCTTAGAAGGGAAGTTTTTTCGATTGATAGTATAGTCAATCGTGGTCCGCGATAAGGAAGCGCCCGAGAAAAGTGTGGTTTCACTCGCACTCGCGCGCGGTTGCGTCACGCGCAAATTGGCATATCTTAGAAAGTGTGGAACATGCCCGCGCCGCACAAACTAATGTCCCGGGCGACGCCGCGCGGCATCACTCTGCCGTATCGCCTCGTTTGCGTCAACGTTCCCCTTTTACGAGCGCCTTTGACAAGTCCGCGGTTTCTTTGTTAATGACGTCGCGCTTGTTTTCAGCGAATCGTCGACGATAATGATTACTACGATCCTCAGCAGATGAAATATGGCGTTTATCCAACTAGTGTGGAAATTGAGTATTTTCTCAACTAGTATGGAAAAGGGACATTTTCTCTACTTTCAGCATTTGGAAACCAATAAAATCTAATAAAATACAATAAAATCCGATATATATGTGGCATTCTGAATTGGATATGTGCCCAGTTCAGATACTGAATATATCACTGTGAATAACACTTTTATACTGTTCATATATTCATATGCTTTCTACGTTTCTACGTTATGAAACCTTATGAATATATGAACAGTATAAAAGTGCGATTCGCAGTGATATCACAGCGATTTAAGAAAAGTAAGGTATTTTAAAGACACAAAAAAGTAAGTTTTTTAAGGTTTTTTTCAGTTGTTTGGGTAAGCATGCGCAAAATCTTTCACCGTGCGCAAAGTGCGATTTTGCGCACGGTTCTTTTGGATACGACTTTTTTACTTTGCGCAAGGCCAATTTCAGCTGTTAAGAAGTATTGCACTATGCGCACGAAATACAGGCAAGAATATTATATCCACTTTTGTTGAATTTGTCGTTTTTTCTATCAGTGTGTAAAAAAAAGTATTCCACCAATGCGGAAAACAGTACTTCTCTTTTCCACTAGTATGAAAATAGGATATTTCCTCAAGTAATGTGAAAATATTACGTTTTCACAACTTGTGAGGAAAAGTGATACCTGCTCCTACACATGGGTGCAGGGCTTGTAAAAAAATAAAATAAAATAAAATTTCTAACACAATTTAACTGAATCCATATATCCATTTTCCAGCGATCTTCGAGAACTGCTTGCTTCCCACAACTCCCTCACTGAACTACCAGCCTCCCTGCATGGACTCGACGCTCTCGAAGTTCTGGACCTCAGCTTCAATAAGCTCAACATCCTCTCGCCCGAAACTCTGAGCAGTCTCACGTCCCTCCTGCAGCTGAAACTCGTCCGGAACCGGATCAAAGAACTGCGAGAGGGCGCTTTCGACAGACTTCCCCGACTGACTCTGATCGACCTGGAAAACAATGACCTCCGGGTCGTCGAGAGGAACGCCGTCAGAGCTCTGCCGGAACTGCAGGCCCTGAAACTGGGAAAGAACCAGATTCAGGTAAAATGGAAGTTTTTTAATACAACTTTTCGCAGCAGTAACAATATCAATTTCTTTAGGTGTTGTGGACCATTTTTGGGTTTAAAATGGTTGTTGACTGCATCCTTTTTTTAGAATTGTTTAATATATCAAGATTTTCTCAATAGTACCAATATTTATTATATCTGCAATTTTACATTTAAGGTATATACGTCTATCTAATATAATTTAATTGACAGATATTATATATTATGTTACATAAGTGTTTTGGACCTAAAGCTTAGCTGAGGTGGCAGTTAACTGTGGCAATTGTTTCAGGCCATTCCGAGTGCAGCATTTTCCGAACTTCCGATGCTGCAAAGTGCCGAACTCCAGGAAAATCGTCTCCGGGAGATCGCGAACAACGCTTTCATCAACGTGCCGCATTTGCTCTTCCTGAATTTGAGTACAAATTTGCTACCCAATCTGGACCAGATGGGACTTGAGAGTCTTAAGTCTTTGGAGGTTCTGGATGTCAGTAACAACAGATTGACTAGAGTCTCCAGTCAGAATTTGGCGTCGATGGAGTGGCTCGTAGAGCTGAAGGTGAATTTCATGGGAATGATAATTCTTTAGGAATTAGTTAAAAAACTCTATTGGCTCATTATAGAAGACGTTGTCAAAATCACTTAGATGACGTTAGATGAGACTTTGTTACACACTTTAAAAATGTATTATAACTTGAAATGAATTTTAAGTTGACGAAATTAAAATTTTTTTCTTTGAAATTGTAATATTCGAAACCATTTACCTTACTCCTAAATTACAATTTAGGTTTTTTTACCCCAGTTGATAGTATTTACTGCAGTTAATATCACTGAAAAAAATATCACTGCAATTCGAGTCTAATAAATTTACATGTATAACTCATATGGGAACCAATAAAAGCAAGCAATTTATTTCACTAATAGGAGCATTTAGTAGAAAACGTCCTGTTTAGTCATCCGGGAAACTTTAATTTGGAAAAAATAGCCGAAGCGATTTTGTAATTTTGGAAGCACTGTGTCTGCACTTTGACGAGCGCATCATCACTTTCACGTGGCCTGAAAGTGAAACTGTTTCACGGAAGGCTGGGGCCCTAATTATTCCGGCCCACAATTTCGCGATGCTAATCTGCGACCGTTTCATTCCCAGATGGACAACAACCGCATTTGCTCGATTCAAGGATCGCCGTTCGACGATATGCCCAGACTCAGGGTGCTCAGTTTGCGAAACAATAGAATGGCCACTGTTGCCGAAACCGCGTTCACCAGACTGCGTTCCAATATCGCCATTTTGGATATCGATGGTACTTTGTCTAGAAGTCATTAAAGATTTTTCAACATTTTTCTTGAAATGTGTACTTTTTAAAAAGAACATATGTACAGAAAATGATGAATCTATTCCATTTTTACGAGACAAGAGAAGATATGAAACGAAAAGACGTTATAAGTTAATAATATTTTAACAGCCTAACAGTTACATAAGTTACAATCGAACGTAATCGCGTTTTTCAAGTCTACAACGTAAACGCGATATATAATTTCAATTGATTTAGACAAATATTGACGTAGAATAGTCGATGAGCGAAAAACAAGTTTTCATGCTAATCTCGCCTTGTTTTCGTCCAAAACACAAAAACAACTCGAGGACTTGAGTCACGTCTTTTCCTTTGTTCAACTTGATCTTATAGTATTTCAGTTGGAAAATTTCAATCGAAAAGAAAAACAAAATCAAAATACTTTTGTTGTAAAATTACAATACTGCAGTATTTCATAAAAAAAAACTTCAATGTAGTAATATTTCAACGCATAATTTCGATACTGAAATATTTTAACTGAAATATTTCACAAATGCAACATATCAATTACAAGAGTTCAATATTGGAATATTTGAATTAAAAGATTTCAAGATTATAATGTTTAAATTTAATTTAAATTTAATTAAATTATTTATATCAATAATTTAATGTAACAAAAACAAATACTGCACTTGACAGACGTCACTGCAGAAATATGGAAATTTAAATGTTAAATATTGAAATATTACACTGAAAAAATCACAATGTGAATTCGACAAATTTCTCAATTTCAAGATTTTTGCATTCTTTGTTTTTCGAGGCAACCCACTGTCATGTTCCTGTGGCATGCTCTGGCTGCGCGGATGGCTGCAACAGTCATCGGCGGAGGGCCCGCGATGCGCGGACGGCTCTTTGTTCAAGGAAGTGCGGCTGTCCCGACAGGACTGTCAGCGGGAGCGCCATCTGGAACCGGTTTACCCCGGCTGCGAGGCCGAAATGATTGACGCAGGCCCGACGTCATCAGGTGTGCACATATGTGTAACTATTTTTCGATCCTGCGCATTTGCACGCGAATTATGCAATCCATACCGATTACCGTCCCATTCACTAAGTCGGATTACGCGGTGCATTTTTCATTCACCTTCCGGGGTGCATCGGGCGTGCCGGTGGTGAAATCGATTACGATTGAGTTAGACGACAGAAAGAAAAAATGTTTTAGAAAAAGCATCGATTTTTTCGCTAGTGAGAGAAAATGCACTTTTCGTTCTGGAAAGAAGAAGCAGTGATTGGAAGATGACACGTTCTAAAACTTGTAGGAAAGCATTACTAAACTGAGTTTTCCCCCATAATGGGAAAATATAAATATTTTCCCATTGGCAAATAGTGTTGAAATGTAGACATTTCGTAACTAGTATAAAAATGACATGTTTTTGGCGTTTGCGGAAATGTAAACATGTGTGGTTTTTACTTACTAGTGTGGATATATGGACATTTCCTATCTAGTCCTACAAAAAAATGTTTCACTAGTGTGAATATATGATTTCTTTTCTTAACTAGTGTGGACAAAATGATGCTTTCTATACGAGAATACTAGTATTCCTCAACTAAGGTGGAACGTTTCTGTTTTCTCCACTATGGTGGAACTATAATGGTTTACCTAACTGGTAGAACATGGCATTTCCTCCATAACTCCGGAAATGTAGGAATGTTCTTATTTCATTGGAACTGTATTGGAAAATATTAGCTTTTTTCCACTAGTTGAAAATGACGCGATTTTCTAATTAGTGAAAAAAAGTAATTCTTCTGACATTAAACTTTACGTCCAAAGACTAATTTCATCATGAAGATTGCATTAAATTTAGATTGAATTTAAATCCGTCCAAAGCTATCTTCTATTTTATAATTCACCAAGTCTCTAAATCTCTCTTCCAGATCAAAGACCCTGGCTCAACTACCAAATCGCCAACAATCGCTACCCTTCGCTCGATGCCGACTACATGTACGACGACTACGTCGATTACCTCAACCTAAACTCGACCGAAGCGTCCTCTACAACCGAAAACAAGTTGCCTTTCCGCAAACCCGCCACTCTCCCGACACCCTCGCAGTCCTCCCCGAAGTCACCCCCTAAACCCGACAACAAGAACAACACCCTGAAGAAGAACCCCTGGAACTCGCCGTCCCCCAGCAGCTCCGGGTTCACCTTCTTCGGGGTGCCACTGCCGAGTCTGAACTTCAACCTCTGGGGCAATTCCGGAAAGAAAGGACAGAGAAAGGATGACTCCTCCAGCAGACCCAACAGAAGCCAGACGCCGAGGTTCCAGCCTCCCGAGATCCACCGAGGTGGATTTGTACCCCTCCCCAAAGGAGAAGGTGGCTTCGTACCGATCACCAACCAAAAGAGAGAGAACGAAAGTGCTGTAATGGTGCAAAATTTGGAGAATAGGTCGTCTGGTTTTAGACACTCCAACTACACGATTGCTAAAATTGAGAGGACATCTGGACCGAGAAGGAGAAACGAGACGGAAGAGAGGAGTAGAGATAGAGAGAGGGTTCACGGGGACTCGTCGTATTTGCCTTCGTCTTTGGATGCTAAAGTATATCTTCGTTTTTTAAAATATTTTATTGTAACATGTGCATCGAAAGTGCCCCATAATTAGTTTAATTTAAATTCTAAAACGCCTTCGTTGGTTTATTCGACAGAAAATAATATCGCATTTCAAAAACGACCCATCGCTGGAAGTGGACGAGACGATGGTTTCCACCGAGATTTACGAGGGCGCGAGTCTCGAACTCAACTCCGAAATCGACGAGCCGAGCGACAGTTCGGGCAATCGCATCAACTGGACCACTACGAAACCGAGCCGATCGGAAACCTTGGCGAAGGAATCGACCGAGGTCGTTACTCTGGACAAAAAAGCCGGCGCGAGGAACGAGAAGGTCCAATCGTTGCGTAAGTGGGCCGACACGTGCAGAATAAAATTGCAATTTTAATCGGCCCCCCAATTCTGATTAGTTCAGCAGTCTATTTTTATCTCTGCATCCGAACGTCTACGAAAAATGCCAATGTCGAAAGTTTGCACGAGGGCTTGGTCCAGTGGAATTATTTATAATTGCACAATCAACTTTATTCGCGTTGTTTATCGTAAATAAAGCTGATGAGTCATTTTCCATTTAAAGAGTTTATTAAATAGAATTTTGAATCTGAGTTAAATTTGTCAAAATTGACCCAAGTGAATTAAATTGATAAAAAATGGATGAAATGAGTCCAAAAGATCAACACTGAATCATTTCAATTATATGTATCAGAACTGGCTCCCTTGAACCATTTGAGTTGACTGATTAGAATTAAATGAATTGAATCATTTAACTAATTTCATCAAAAACTCAATTGAATCAAATTTTCTCAATTTCAAAATTAACTCAATTGAACTGAATTGATAAAAATTGTATGAAATGAAACCAAAAGATCCACTTGAAAGTATTCATTAAAAACTGGCTCGATTGAACCAGTTTAATCAGAATTGAATTAATTGAACCATTCAGCCAATTTTATCAAAAACAAGATTGTATCAAATTTGTAAAACTTAAAGCATAACAATGTAGTTACGGTCAAATATTTAATTAATAATTTGTTACTACAATTAATGTTTGTAGGTAAAGACGACTCTATGATAGAAACCTCAACACAGGAAAATAGGGCGCTTGAAGCATCCGCATTATCCGCATTTTTAATACCCAATGGTGAGGTTTCTCTGTCGCGACCGATGGGTCGACCAGTCATCACTAAAGTTCTGTCACCATACTATGCGACTTCTGCGGAATATCGACAGAACGTCAACGAGACCAACGGCAAGGTGAAGACAGTCACTGGAATGACGGACGTAAAAGCGAACGAGTCGTTGGAAACGGGCAATTTTATGGAGAACAATCCGTTCAACTGGTATTTCAAGCAATATAACGACACAGACATGGAACCGTACGTCGGAGTGCACTACAGCAGTGCCACAAGAAATGCCGGCGGAATGTTGGTGTTGTTGCAATTGTATCGCGTCATGTATATGATATGAAAAGCCTATTTGTACTAAGCTTAAGGATTGGCGGTTTCACACCACGTTTCTTTGTTAGTTTTTGTACAGTTTAAGAGTTTTATATGTACTTTATGAAATATATTTAATACGTTACAAGAATGGTGTGACTGCTGGCTTAATTTTCCTGAGGTTGCACAGAATGTGATGATCAAGTCAAAATCCAATTAACTGATCATGAATATTTTGATGGTGGTTAAACTAATCAAATGGTCACGTCAATTCAAATATAGGGAGATATTTTGAATAGTTTTGAAATTAATTTATAAATAATTTGTAAATAAAATTTCTCGCTTTAAGAAACTTTTATTACTGAAGATGATAATATTAATAAAGCTAATATAGCTGTAAGCATTGTATCGTATTTGTCTGTAGTAAATATTTTCTTAAATTCGGATACAATAAAAATATACTTAATCAAGTTGTAATATAAATGAATTAATGAATTACCTGTTAAAAGCATTGAGTCACTGATGAAAAAAGATTTTCACCAGTTTGACCATAAATTAACCAAAACGATTTTGACCGTTCAAATGTGTAGTTCTAAATGTTCCCAAAGATTTTGCGGAAGAAAAGACGCTTTCCATCTGACAATTGGTTTAATGTTAAAATCGGTCAACAGATGATTAGTATTCCTCTAAAATTTCGCAAAAACATGAGCTTTGTATGATCTTGTTTTGCAAATGGTGTTAATTGAAAATTACAAACTGACTGCTAACTCTAAAGCAACAGCAAAAGTATAAAAACGTGTTTCAGCTTTCTCTGCACAATTTCACTGGACAATAGGTGAAGTGGCATTTCATTGTTTCGCGGTTGCCTCGTAATCATTTATTTTATAAATACAATGTGTAACTGAAAAATCGAGGACAAAAACGTTCGTAGAATCGCGTCTGTTATTTGCGAGTGGCAACGTTTGTACAGTAAATCTTTTCAGCGTGTCCTTGTTTCATCTTGTTCACTTGGCCTTTGCCTTTTCCTTCTCATCCTTCTTCTCCTCATCCTTTTTCTCCTCCTTTTTGGGATCTTTCTTGTCAGTTTCTTTCTTTTCAGCATCGCGATTCGTGAGTTTGTTATTGATGAGATTATGCAGAGCAATAATGGATCGAACCAGCGCTGCGAGGTAGACCACGAGCATTTGGTCGTTCGTTTTTACATATAGTGAATCGACGAAGGTGTTTTGTGTCATATCTGGCAGCAGATTGAAAATGTCTTGCAGCTGGTAGATGATTTGGTGATTTATGGGCAGTTTTCCACTTCCGACCTGAAGGAATATCAAGTGATTAATATTGATGACAAAACCTTTTAAGCACAGAGCCATATTCTAGTTTTTTTTCAGTTAAAGGGATAATCTGCAATTGATACTGACTATTCGTTTCATTAAATTTACAAAGTGATGTCTTATTTTGGACATGATTATTGAAAATGATATATATTCGAAATGATAAATATGATTGTTCAAATGTTGAAACATTCGTACTTAAAGGGTTAAAACAAGCTGTTGAATGAAATTGTTCACCTCAATGAAATAAAAATACTTAATTATTTGAATGAAGTAAATAATTTTTTTTCAATACTAACATTTATTAGATAATCCCTAATTTCGCGAATTTGTGCATGCAGGCCTTTGAGACCTAACAGCTGATTTGTGATTCTTTGACTCAATGTTCCAACTGTCGTATCTTTGATATCCCTAAGTAAATGCTCAACTCCAACTTCTTCAGTTTCCTCAGCACCAATCTCACTTGGTATATGTTCAAATGTTTTTGACGTTGGCGAACCATCCTGTTAAATAAAAATATTAATTTGATTAATCATTTTTATGTTTCTCGAAAACATGAATTGATGAATAACGAATAAATTATGTTTGAAAATATTATATGGATTATTATTCTTCATAACTATTGTAACAAAACGATAATGAGAATTATACAAATGTGTTGTGAAATAGAAATGTAATAAGGTTTACATCATGAACTTCTTCGACAGCCTGATATGCTTCTGTAGGCAATCCAAGATCCTTTGGTTTGGCATCTATGATAACAAGAACTGAATTGGGGGAATACCTCCTGATCAGTTCATTTATTGCAACATCATTTTGATGCAATTTCGGCCCGGTGTGGTACCAGCCAACAATTTTCTCACGTGCTAAAATTAAAAAGACAATGAAACCACAATCTTAATACAAATCTTGTTTTAGAGACGTTAAGTAGGAATATATTTGTTAAATAATTACAAAATATTTTTAAACGTTACATAATATAAAATAATAATTTGAAAATATAGAATAAATTTTGTGTCTACTACAAATGATATTTTAATTTGTCTAAAATATTATTTTAATGTTACTGATCAAAAATAAAAAAATGTACTTCTGTAATTTTTATTATTGCCTGCATACAATACTCAGTTTCCCCTAAATGTAAACAAATGCAAAAACATCTCCAAATGCCCCAAAAAATCTGCACTTATTACCATTCACTTTCTTGAACATTCCAAACATGTTCTCCAGGTAATCATGGTCCAGGAACCACACGGACTTGTCCTTGTCATCCTCGTCGAATGGAACTGCAAAAATGCACAGTTAACGTCAAAAACGTTGGAAAATAATTGCAGTTTGCGAATTTCACGCGAAATCGCATTTTTCGGTCGAACTTTTCGCTTTTTATACAACGAAAACAAGAGATCCTAACCTGCAAAACTGTTGGTGACATCGAGCAGCCCTTTCGCGCGCCAGCATCCCAAAAGCACTCCGACGACGCGTTTCTGATTGCCGATTTTGCCCATCCGATTAAAATGGTCCACCACGCTCAGTAAAACCAGCGGGTGAACCACAACTTTAGACGTAACCACTTCCTGACTCGGCATTTTTGCTGTTTTCGGTTTTCAGTTCATCGACACTAAAATCATCCACGCAAATTCGCTTGTCGTGCGGCACTGATGTGAAGTCGGCGGCAAATCCAGCGGCAAATTAAATTGCCGATTCATCAGACCAATGGGAGAAAAGTTTTGACAGAAAGAGAAAGAGAATAATACGTGAAAGTAATAAAGAAGGATACAGGCATGTGGGTAGTTTCAGATTTTTTGTTTGCAAGTTTAGCAGCACTGAGGAATTGAATCCCTTGTTTTTGACAGATATAGCATTCGAAATTGGTTTTCTTTACTTTCTTTGATATATCGAGAAAGTGGAATGAGTGAAAAATTAACGTGAACAAAATAATTTATATTTTATATTTAAAAATTGAAATTGGTCTTGGAGATTATTTGCAACTAACTCTTGTTTTGTAAGTTGGTAGCGAGAGTCTAACCGCCAAAAGTAATCTGAAGTAATCGTGGGTGACGGAAAGATTGATACTTTGCTTAAAACTTTTTTCTAATTTTTCAAATTTGACAATATGGACAACAATTTGACGATTATTATAAGTAACTTGGAATCTAAAGTAAGTCGACGTGATTAGTGTGGTTGAATGTTAGTAAATGTATAAGTGTACATCAGTTGGCGTTCTCGAGTAGCATTCAGAGAAAATATTAATAAAGGACAGACAATTCAAGCCACATAAGTGCGTCCTTTATTAATATTTT